>JAQBSW010005730.1:0-54928 GCA_029291075.1 Eudiplozoon nipponicum | reverse complement strand
CATTCAAAGTCAATAAACTGGTCACTAAAAGGCATCTAGAGGAAGTAAATGAGCTACAACGAAACAAACAAATCAGACTCATGAAGCCAAACAAAGGGCAGGCGTAGTGTTAATGAAATATACTGACATATAGTCAGGCTATGTTACAAATTCTCCTCGACAAATCCAAATTTAAACGCGAAGAAGTAAAACGCGACACTACGGCAAAATTAGAAAATTTCCATAACGAAGATTCTAAATCGAATAATTTCGAAGGTCGAAGCTAAAAAAGAAATCGACATAGAGCACAAAAATGCATTTATTACAAAATACAAACATGCAAAGCCCGTAGGTTCAACGCAACCGATATTATATGGGTTTCCGAAGGTTCACAAAATGACCATAAATGAGAGATTTTCGCCTTCCAGACCCATTTTATCTATGGTAAATTCTCCACAGCACGGGACAGCCAGACTACTAAGCCGGATTATAAAACCAATCAAAAAAGGAAGAATGGAGTATGTTGTAAAGAATAGCTTTCAATTTGTCGAAAAATTCGCGACCTGAATTTAAAAGAGAGGAAAATGGTGTCCGTCGATATAAAGTCCCTCTTTACTAGCATTCCAATAAATAAAACTATAAATATCCTATTTGGATATATATGATTATCAGGAGCGGAAACACTAATAGAAGTGGACGACATAAGATAACTACTTTTATTATGTGCATCCAACGTAAAATTTGTATTCCAAGGAGTCTATTAAATACAAACTAACGGAATAGCTATAGGTAGCCCTCTTGGACCAGTAATGGCAGACATATACATGCATCATTTAGAAACATCTGGTTTAAATCCGATTTTCAATGGAGCTCATTTTTTGTACGCTACGTTGACGATACTTTCATGGACGTTGAAAAGGATGAAGATACTAATGCACAGCTACATCACATAAACAAGTTAGACCAAGCAATCAAGTTTACAATAGAAGAAGAACAAGACGGATATTTATCCTTTCTAGATGTAGGAATAACGAGAGATAAAGAAGGTACAATCTCAAGGTCAGTTCACAAAAAAGCATGCTGAGCTAGTCAATATATCCATTATTTCAGTAGTGTGCTAAGGGCGTCAAATAGTAGCCTAATAATAAATTTGGGCACACGAATACGCAGGATTAGTTCACCGAACAACATTGAATTACATCTAAATTTGCTTCCCGAAGCGCTGAGAAATAATGGCTATCCGGAATGGTTCACTGAATACAACTTGAGGCAACGCAACAAAATCGAGACCAATTTGGAGGAAAACAAAACACCCGAGAGAGTAACGCTTAGTGTTCCTTTTGGAGGTGATCTTCCAGCTGAAATCTTCAAAAGAAAAGTAATTCGAGAGACAAAAGCACAGTTTCCATCAATACAGGTGAGAGTGGTTTTCAACACAACAAAACTGATGCGCACGAATTAAAAAGATAACCTCTCTGTGACGTTTAATTCCTTTGTCTGTATACAAATTTTAATGTACCTGCAACGCTCAGTACATCGGCAGATCAAAAAAGAGGCTCAAAACTAGAATAATTCAGCATCTCCCTCAAAAACTATTAAAGAATGGTGCAGCTCCTGCACGAAAATCAGCAATTTACGAGCATGTACTACTCCCAGGTCATGCTGTTAGTTGTAAACATTTATCAGTTCTGTAAAAGGCAAGAGCAGAAAAAAATGCTTCTGGCTTTTGAAGCTATTGCAATTAATAAGCTGAAGCCCTGCTTAAACGTGCATAAAATAATCCAAAAAGAAATTAATTTGGACTGGAAAAAAGACATCACTGAAAGGCCTTTAAAAGTAGCCAATGTTTCGTAAAATACGACACACCCATCAATTACGGACGCAATTACAATGAAAACGATGACACACGAAATATCATCAAGCAAAAGGAGTGGTCTAATTGCGCAAAACAAAGACAGTCATAAGGAAGAGGGGATTGGTTACGACAAATGTACAGTTGGGATTGGATGAACGAATATACTAAGGAATCGAGAATAATGGCTGTAGATACTGGTAGAAATAAGATTTATTAATAAATGTTATTCCATGGAGTACGTTGTTTTGTTCTTATATATATATATATATATATATATATATATATATATATATATATATATAATGTTTGCTTTCTACGAGATATAATGTTTATTTTATACCGAAAAATGTATATTATCAAAATACCGCCATTCGAATTTAAAGCTTTATATCTTTTCTAAGTTGCTTGGCATCTGTAGTATAATGATAGGTCGAGTGAAGTTATCTTGAACTTCAGGTATTAAATGATTCAGAATAGGCTCTACCTGAAGTAATGTCTAACGGTAAACATAGGTTTGCAAAATAATTCAAGTTTAGTGTAATATGTGGCATGTCGAACGCAGTGGATATTCTCAGACCCGAAGCAAATATGCTCCGGTTCTATTCCTATTCGCAGCAAATTCCAAATTGTAATTGAAGAATTCCCAATTGGGCCAAAATTGGTCTTTTGGATGAATTTCTTTTGCTTCCTTGTGCTATGCTTAGTTCCTATTGACAAAATGCCTATAAACAACATAGTTCAATTTAACCAGAAATCAATAAATACTTCATAGCATCAAATTCCAATATTTTTTGTGTATTCAGTTCGTCGAAGAGCAGTTACATTTTAGTATTTTATTTTTGGCAGAAGGCCAACATATTTGCTCGTAATAAGTGTCTATTTTCATATCAGTACAACCCAATTAAATTCGAAATATCGTATTTCCTTATAATCCTATTGATTATATTTTGAATGATGTTAAGCAGTTCAATCTGTTTTAAAATTATTTAATTTATTTTGCATGTTAAAGTAAACAATATTAATTTCTATGCCTGCAGTATGCCAAAGGAAGAAAGATCTTATGTTTGCTAATTGCTATCTTAAAGTTCTGAAAAATGAAAGAAAAAGGGGCATAAAAATATTGTTAATTCCTAAGACATTTAGAAGCCATTCATATGAGTTGAGTAAATATTTACTTCTGTTTTTTATTGAAATAAAAGCCAATAATATATTTCGTAATTTTAATTTGATACTAGAAATGATGTTCAATTTTTGCAACCATAATTTTTGAAATATAGAAACAAAGCATACTAAAACAGAACTCTGGGAATTATACATTAACTAATGTAACTTGGTTAGTCTTTTTTTTACTTTAGGTGGAGATCATATAGCATTCATTTAGACCCAAAGTTCCAAATAACCATCCCCAATCTGTCATTACTGAACAGACACCATACTACATGGGGAAGTGGTATTGAAATGAACATTTATATAATTAAACGAACATTGGTTGCGTTGTCAGTGATAACAATTACAATAATCAAGGTTTCGATCTTGATATAAGCACCTGACCCATTAACTTCTTACATATGTCAGTATAAATTAAGAATTGCATAGTGTAGAAAAGGCAATTCATCCAGTAGACCGGTTTCGTCCTTATTGGGAACTCATCATGTACTGGCCAGATTTTGCCGCGGACAGGACTTGAACCTGGGCACGTCTGTTTCGTGCCATTACAAGATGAGCTCCCACTAAGGCCGAAACCGGTCTACTGGATGAATTGCCTCTTCTACACTAAACAGTTCTCAGTTTATACTGGCATATGTGAGTGATTAGTGGGTCAGGTGATTATACCAAGATCGCAAACTTGACCAATGTTTGTTTAACTCTGAAAGGCCCAACAAACTAGTGAAATTCGAATGGCGTTACACATTAATCCGTCGCCGAAGAATAAATTGTTTAGATAAACATTGTTGCGAAGAACTACTAGATAGGCAATGTTTGCAGACGTAAATTTATTTCAAATAGAACCATATGAGTATGTCGACTTCAGTCTCAGCAGCAGTTATAATTTCATGTACAAATTCGTTTTGTGCTTTATGGCGACACATTAGTAGTAGTCGGTACAACGCTTAAACCACAGTACTGCTTAGTCCACGCTGACTTTAGTTTATCTTTCTGGTTATATCTTTACCATCATGTTCGTCATTTTTCAATGCATAATGCACAGTTTCATAATTACACTAGTTATTACAGTTTGTTGGTTCGGCTACTTCAGCTTTACTCAATTATATTAAATATAAACACTGTCTAATTCAACATCCTATTTCAGACTTCTTATTATTATCATCATGCTTGAACTTTTTTTTTGCACGGCTTGCCGAACTATACCTTAACTTCAACCTCGTGAGGAAGAAACGTAATTATGCCTCAAACGCAGGTTTCATAAATAAAATGTCATGAAAAATACGTTTTAAGTTGAAATTGCAAATGGAAAAATTTTCCGTGGATATTCACTATATTGAAGTTTTTCCTACTTGACATTTCGATAACACCTTAGCAGGAAGTAGGGCGTCACTGAAGTGAAAAAATTTGTTCATGTCAAGATAGTTTAAATGTTAAATTGATCTATTTTGACTCGCAAAATTAAATTTCACATTAAAATGTTTACGCAAATGCCCATTAGATCGTGAAAAATTTTAAAAGGGGCGTTTATAAAAATCTTTTATCACAAAAGCGGAGTTATCTTTTGCATGCTTTTGAAAGGTTTGAATAAGAATAAGTTTTACTCTAAATGAAAATTATATAAAGCAAAGTTTGTGAGAATTATTACGTCAAAAGGGATGCTACATAGAATCCAAGTGAAGGAAATTCTAACAAAAAATAATTTGAATACAGAAAATTTTGCGTAGTATTTGTCAGACTGACGTAGCATTAGGTTCACAGAATTCAAAATACACGTGCTCAGATTCCGGCTCTGTCCGCAAAAAAAATTCCGGCATGTACTTGAAAAGTTCTCGATAAGAACGACAGCGGTCTACTCAATGAATTGCCTTTGCTGCCTTATACAGTGCTTAGGTTAGGCTTAAATGTGTATACAATGAGATCGGTGTTTATACGACGCTCGCTGGTTGATTTAAATAATTATTATCACCACACGCACAATCTATTACTGATTAACTGTGAATTTAATTCGTTACAATCAGCAACAGAATGCGTGTGTTATAAAATGTAAAAAGCGAAATAAATGCTTTCTATGGTTAATTGCATAGCATAGGCAAACGGCATTTGAGGACGTATAGTTGATAGGAAATTAAGAACTGAATTAATATAGTAGCAAAAAATGAAAGAATTTAATTATGCCGGAGGGAGAAGAGCTTACAATGTGACTGACTACATGTTTTCTTCTCTTGTTGAAATTGGATAGTCAACTATCATTATAATATTACTTTAAAAAAATGGACAGTGGAGCTATATTTCTTACATAATATGGGCTAAATTCAGAGTCAGTATATTTTTCTTTTTTAAATTAAATCGTAACCAGCATTCACCTTAAATGTTTTTTGTATCAGCATAACAACCGATTATGAACGTTATAGCCTACATTGTTGTGACAAAATGAAGCATAGTCAGGTAAGTCAACGTTGCTTTCCATGCTAAGTTCACCCCATAGAACAGACAACTTGAATAAGAGCAATAGCGTGGACAAAATCACAAGACGTTCTATCGAAAAAACAGAATAATAATATTATGTAAGCGTTTTACAAGATACCTTCTTCTGCCCAACATGTCGGCAGTTTTCTTGGATTGCACTTGTAGTTTAATATTTAAAAAATGTTTTTTGACTATTTTTCACTTCTACTCAAAACTGTGAAACGGTATACTTCACAAGCATTCTCGGGGGAACACATAACCTGAAATGAACTTATGTGCTACTTAATTTTATTTATAGTGTAAATAAAACTTTTCGGTATTTATGTGATGACTTTTGCTGCATTGTTATATTTTCTCGGAATACACGTTTTTGTAACTGCCTAAATCGTTTTTAAAAAGTGTTAAATGTTGGCACAAATGGGCATATATATATATATATATATATATATATATATATATATATATATATATATATAATTAATTTTTTTGCAGGTAATTTTGTTAAGACATGAAAAATAAGTTTATAAGCGAATGGCTGCAATTTGAATCTTAATCGGCAATCTAACAGAAGCATTAGAAGAACAATGACTTAAAAGGAAAAATAGTCACTGAACTGAATCTAAACAGAAGACCGTTCAAATGCAGCCAGATCTGTACAAATATACTCATAGTTGAACTACGAGAATACAACCAGAATTGTCTATAAACCTTTCCACATTTTACAAAGCATTTACAGTCGTTATATTTTATAAACCGATGCTTATATTTTGTCCACGACCGAAATCATAGTTCATTGATCAAAATTGGAACCA
This sequence comes from Eudiplozoon nipponicum, assembly GCA_029291075.1. Classification (NCBI taxonomy): domain Eukaryota; kingdom Metazoa; phylum Platyhelminthes; class Monogenea; order Mazocraeidea; family Diplozoidae; genus Eudiplozoon; species Eudiplozoon nipponicum. Next base: position 48,649 of record JAQBSW010005730.1, on the reverse strand, counting down.
GACCACAAACTGAAAGAGGACTCTGGAACACAGAATCAGGAAAAACACGTTCTATCTCCAATGGTTGATTCAGCATACATGATCCGTAGTCTTATATAAAACTATAGAAGCATAACTAGATGAAAAAAACTTAGCGAAATTAAACGGCAAACCAAAGATAATAAATTCAAGACAGCCTCAGGAGATCCACGGAAACGACAACATATGTTTGTGCTCTACGGAACACAACATATACCACTGCGCAACTTCATGAACAGAAACACCATCAAATACTTTTTCGAACAAGCAGAACAACCGAAATGGAAATACATCCAATAAACTGTAACGGCCTTATTTATAATCACGCTCCAGGAATAGATCAAAGACTGTCCTGTGTAGCCTAATTGAAAATGTGTTTGTATACTTTTGTATTGACACTAGTGAATGAGAAATATCGCGAAATTCACTTTTGAAGGTAAATATTTTCAATACATCAATGTTGTAATATTGGAACACTAGATTGTACCTCTCCAGGCAGCAGTATACACGAAATATCTTGGGACACATATCGTCAAAAATATCTCTGACCGGTACATACTTTATAAAACGTTTGTTGCTGACCAAATATTGTAAACAACAGAAACATTACTAGCAGCCACAATTGTGAAATAGGCTGACGATGCCGATTCAAGCATTAAATTTATTCTAGAGTTAAAGAATGACAACATATAACCTTACTTGGGCATCCACCTCACTCGATGAAAAACTGGTGAATAGACACTGGATACACATAGAATATCTTCTTTAACCTGGATGCACATACATTACAACATTAGGGTGCCTAAATCGCAGAAAGTGAAAACAATTAACCATTTAGCAAATCGAATCAGGAAGATTTACTCTAAGCACAAGTTTTCAAGAAGAGTTCGTCTATCGGAGGAACGATATTGTAATAAAAAACGTCTCGCACCGGACCATATATGTGAATGTCATGCCTCGACGTACAACAGGGAATAAAATCAAAGCTATTTTCTGGAATTTACCTTCGAAGGTGACATATCCTTCTCAGTAATAGCAAAGAGTTTAAACCAAATCCCCAAGAAAACATTTATTAGTACAAAAGTTAACGTCAACTTTAGAACTCCGAGAATCATGATGCTGGATGCTAAGAATCAATTTTTAATGTTCCCAAATCCATCAGATTCTGCAAATATTTATGTGTGCGCAACGGCAAATAGAGTTGTTGTACGAAAATGCTATGAACCAAATGAATTTAAAACCATTTACCGAGGAAATTGATTAAAAAAGCCAGACTCCGTCAGGAAATTCAGCTATTCAGTTGCACGTATTTGAAACCAGGTACAAAGGTTATTTGACATATTTCATTGGTCTATAAAACGCGACATCCGACCCGTTATTATACATAGACTAAACCCACTATGTAGAACAAAAATTACCTCACATGAACATTCAGAATTTCGAACAACATGAAATTTTGTACAACCTAAAAACATTTTTGATAATCAGACTCGCTCGACCACCTACGGTCCAGCATTAAAAAATATTTAATTGAGTTTAGAACAAACTGGAACGATAGCAGCTGCGCAAACGCATCACAATCTTTATGAACAGTGAGAGAAATTGTACACACTTACAGGCGATCAACACTGAAATCTGCATACCCATCGGTGTTACCTGGGCGACGAAACGGAAATCATGTAGATGGTGATAAAAAAAGGCAATATACGAGGAAACCTTTCGGAAACGCAAAATCAAATAATTCAAACGGCTGATCCAAAATCAATCTATCTATGCAGGAATTACTATGTCCCCAACATATTATTAATGCAACAACTATGACTCAAAAACACACACAGATACAGACAAAAATCAACACACACTCGAAAATCAATAGGCAATTAACCACGAAAAATTGTATGACGGCTGCGTAGAAATAATCTGCGAATTTGAAAAATATTCTAATTCTCATTCACTTAAGCAAATTTAAAACTGCACGACTGTAATATGTAGGTAAGTTTTCTTGACAATAAACTAGCATTTGATTATTTAATTTTTTTTATTTCAGAGTAAAATTAAGTGTAATATTCAAATAAATTATGCATTCCTAAGTATTGGGACATATTTATGTTGATATGCTGATGTTTGGCCAGAATTCGGACTCACTTATTTTTTCAGTGTAAACTAAGCGTTGACTTATGAAAGAAAAGCAATACATATAGTGAACTGGTTTCGTTCTCATCCGTAACACACGTATTTTCAAGAATTTACCACGTATATACCCTCGAAATTTGGCACATTTGCTAAGAATACTGCGCATTTTTTTACTGCGCAACCCTGCCGTATGAAAAGAATTTTTTTTAAAGTTGTTAACTAACTAATAATTTTTGTTAGCTTTTCATGGCATTTCATTCAAAATTAAACTTAATTAACCACCAAAATCTGGTATTATAGGAAAGACAACATGTCACTTCGGAAAGTGTCAAAACGTCGAATATCTATGTTAATTGAAAGAGTACCAAAAAGTGTCTGTTTCAAGTCCTATCCATCGTAAATACTTGACAGTACTGTAAGTGTTACAAAATGGACGAAAGATGTCTATTACTACTACTACTGCTAGAAATCTTCAATTTAGTATAACTTAACTAGGTGGCATAGTGTTCATGGGTGTTTTGTGGCTAAAGTTTAATTAATGTGCCACCTAGATCCAACTTGCAGAAAATCTTGCGTAAGTTAGCATATAACTGTACACTTTTTTTGTAATGCAGTTTAAATGCCGCAGTCAATAGAGTCTTAGACTCCATAACAAATGCGCATGTCTCCGAGACCAATTCGTGGCAAAATCTGGACTTAACTAGAGGAATTTCTGAAATAGACGAAGCTGATCCCATGGATTAACTGCTATTGATAACTTAAGCAATGCTTAATCTTTACTGGCATATATAAAAATACAAATATTCATATATATATATATATATATATATATATATATATATATATATATATATATATATTGTTGGAAATGCTGCATGAAACAGTTCTTTTATCTGGTAGATATATTTATAACATCGCATTTATTATACTATTATTTATTATATTATTATATTTATAACATTTTACTTGACATTGGTATTAGACATTTATTAATAGTTTGTATGTTAGAAAATGATTTTGATATTATACAGCAAACTTGATGATATTTTCCCTTTTTCAATTAAATAAAAGGGCCATATATTACGTTTTATTGAGATAGCAAACGATTAATATAATTGGTTTTCCCACCAATGAAAGCAGCATTTGCCAATTATATTTATACATTTCTGCAGTTTGCTTTAAATTTTAGTCTATAATTTGTATCGTCTAAATTTTAATATTTCATACAACATGGTCGATGGGTAGCCACGTTTGAGTCCCATTCTTTTCGATATTTTCTTCATAAAATGCAATTCTGACTAGTTAATCTCCCATATAATCAGTACCAAGTACCTGTTCGATTTTAAGTTTCACAGAAATATATTTTTTCTAAAAATTACCAAATCTGACACTAGTTGTTCAATATACAATGTAGTGGCCACAAAACAGAGAAAGAATTTTCTTACTAATTCTCGAAAAGAAAATGAACTTTTGATTGTTTTGCTAATACGAGATCTTTGTTTTTGTGTCTGCAGAACTGAATAGCCAATAGCCGTAATTAAGCATGTGGTGTCACTATTTTCTTATGACTACCTGGAAACTTTTGTTGTACTTCTGTTTACATCAGTCTAAAAGCCCTAAGGAGTATGAACCTGTAAATTCATTGTTCAAGCATTTATTATTAACATAAATTTGAATTAATCCCACTATAGTAAGGCATTACATGACGTTCATCTGTAATAAGACGAAATTGGTTTCTAAACTAAGTTTAACAAGTCTATGTCCATATATTCGTGTGATTTATTTCGATACACAATTTGGAGTATGTTGACAAAAATACCCCAAATCATACGAGTTAGAAATCAAATGCAAAATTTCGTTTAACGGCTTCATTGCTATATATTACTTTTTTACAAACTGACAAAACAAAGTACGATGGCATTGTCATGATTACAGCGGACTCATTATAAACTCTTGCTGACGGCCGCATCTTTTTCTAAACAAATGGTGAAAATTAAACCATTTAAAAAATGTAGTAGCACTGGCTAATTGAATAGACATAAGCTAGTCTTTTTGCGCAAAAATAAATCATGCCTGGAGGTATAACTTTATTACGGAGTAGGTATATTCAACACAGTTTTCGCTATAACTCATCTCGAATACAATTATTTTTCGGTAAACAAGGAGTATAAAGTTTAATTATACATTTCTATTATACAACAAAAAACGAAAAGCGATAAAGGTACATGTTGAATTACACAGACAAGCCCAAACACGATCACACAAACATGTCACTACTTTATATTCCAATCGTGGACAAACTTTTATTAAGTTGGTGATTGAGGACGTTAAATAAAATGGCCTCGGCTACGCATAATTCTTTGGCCTGACATTGTGCTTTATTTTTATAAAAATTGTGTTCAGCTATTTCGCAAGCGTTTTTATCCATACCAGCTGTGTTTAGTCTAAAATGATCTCGCCTTCGCTTATTTAGTTAACGGCCAATTATATGTACATTGTGCAATGACCAGCTTTGGCATTTGCTCATTAATCAATATTAGAATGTTGGATTAGAGGTAACTTATCCTTTATATTTAAAGTTAGTGGGTGCTTGGTTATATCAAGAAATAACAATTGTGCAGTAAGCATTTGTCAAATCACCATTTTGTTAATTAATCAAGTAAATATTTTTGGATGATGCGTCCTCTTTAAATGGTATACTGTCATATATCGCCTTTTTGTAGGTTACGCATCCATTGCTCTATTATCGTTTTTTATGAATTATGTTTCAAAAGACTTTCTTTAACATTCGTTCTACAGTGGAAATTTCTGAGCACTGACACTTTTTGAAAGTAAATTAATTCAGAATATATTTTCTTAATTCGGTGCGTTTAATGGTGTATTGAATTTATGTTTTTTGAATTTGGTACAGAACTGTGGTAATGAACCTCTTGTCCTGTCCAAGACTGTTTCTGATAATTTTTACTTTTTAGACTGCCATCATTCTGATTCAATTTTATACATCAAAGAAAGTAAGTGCGTTAGAATGAGGGCTTTTGTTCTCGTTAGTAAACTGAATATGATGATCCACGCGGTAAAATCTTTAATTATGATAACGCTGACGACATATTTATACATGGTTATGAATGTGTCATAAACATATCTTATATTGTTTGTCAGTATTTTTTTAAAGTGGTTATATTTTTGTTTCCTGATAAAAAATGTGTTATCACTATTGATGAGTGTACAGCAGAATTTGATGTTTATGTCAACATGGATAGTTGTAAATAGATTTCTGACATAGAACGGATTTATTTTTTCATTCTCTACATTGTAGGATTTCACTGTATTGACTAATTCAAAAGAATAACCAAATGAATTTTTTGATATTTCAGTTTTTATTTGTTGTAGGATAGTTTTTAGCTCTCATGTCACTTTATACCATGATGTGTCAATTTGTAAAATTAATGCTCTTAATGAAGGCAACTTGATCGTTAAAACTACTTTTTGTTGCCTTCGGTAGGCTGTACATTCTGATCACGCGCATTCCTACTTGTTTTGCTTGTTTGAAACAACGTATGATGTTATCGATTTCGTGAGAATTTGTAATGCTAGTTTTGTGTTGAATTGTTTCATACGTATTTTTATCGCATACCGTATTAAGTCCTCGCTACTTTGTTATTTTCTTTATTTACTTGGCATGGTTTAAATTTATGTTCATCTTGGAGGACATCGTTTAAATGCTTAATATATTCATTGGTATTTATAAGAATAATACTTGAACCTTATTCTAGTTCCATTAATTCAATTTCGTTCTTTTGTCCCTGAATGTGCTCCATCTTTATAAAATTTAACCATTCACAGGAAACACTCATATCATTAAACTTAGTCAGTTTGTGCGATTTTGATGTAAACAACAGCCCCTTTATATGTGTCATTATGTATGTATACAATAACTTTTTTAAATTGCAGAAAAGGCCACGCATCCAGTAAACCGGTTTTGTCCTTATAGTGAATTCTTCACATACTCTCCAAAATTGACCATGGAAAGTTCGCAACTGGGCACGTCTGCTTCAGAATCTGTTGCTCTAACCACTCAGTCGCCTTTCCGCACACGAATTAGATGCAACATCGTTATAAATAATTATTTCCTGGTGCGGATTTTGTTTATAAATATGTTGTCTGATTCTTATCATTTTGGCAATCAGCAGAAATATGTTTCAAACGATATGATATCTTTCTCATTTTTGCCATGATAAAAGGCGTATAGTCTTGAACTCGTCGGCGTTCTCTGAAAATGCGTTAAGAGTTACTCATTATAAAATATATCTTTATATAATTTCTTAGTTCTTCCACTGACGGCGTTCATAATAACGCTATTATCAACACTTCTAAAAGATCCAAATTAAAGTGAATGAATTAAACTGATATGAGGATCCAAAGCTAGAATCTGGCTATTCACATTGTTATGTAACAGGTATTAAATTTCTATTGAATTCGTTGTCAATCGTCGTAACAGTTTCTAAACTGCATCTGTTGAAGCTCAATGGCATAAATTTATGAAATCCTCAATGTAATTGGTTACGCCTGCTGCATTGCCAATATGCTTTCTTATTCCACAGACCTAACCGGTTCTGCAGTTAATTAAAGTATGGTGACTGATCTCTCGATGTGGCACATTAGGCAATGTTTACATTTCATTTCAATCATTTTCTAAGTAAGGAGTGAAGCTAGCTCCATCAAAAGTGCCATATTATTTAATTACTAATGGTCTTAATGTAACTAAAAATCTTCCACTTGTTAATTAATTTTAGGATTAACTAAGTAACAATATTTACAATTTAAATTTTTGATTCTTGTTTATTTTTTTTATCTAGATCTTAGATTCCGTTTATAATATATTAGCGAACTGTTATGCAAATTATCATATTTATTAAATCATTACTGGTTTTCAATAAAAAGGTATTTCCTTGCCTTAACCCGATTCATTTTAAATTCATATCTCAATTAAGCTTTTCTTTTAATTACCAATGGTCATATCATATATCCTGGCAAAATTTTACAGCAGGCTCTAAATGTGTGACTACTGTGTCCCCTCCATAACCATAGCCGTCGCATTGAATTATTTTATAACACATTATCGTTGCAGTACATGAGTATACCACATGTACACAACAACCCGTAACATGAGATCTGACGCATACAAAGATATATTGCCACATATTCCCTGTCGTTTCACTTATATGTATGTACGTGGATATGTAATTTTATTTAATTTAATGCTTTATTTTTATAAACAAATATACGCGTAACAAACACTCATTTTTAGACGCATCAGTATTTGAATTAACATAAGCCACTCATAAATATAATATAACACATTTAAACGTTTTTCTACTTGTTTTATTTCCTATTTATTTGAGGTGATAAACTGTCTGTTTTCTAAGCTATTCAACTATGATTGTTGAAATATCTGGCGATAGAATGCGTGACAAGGATTTTGTAAACCATGCTCAGCATAAAAAGTTAGATTTTTACGTGCATTATCCTGTCGGAAAAAATAGTCCTACTTTTAATTTAATAAATGTTGATTGACATTAGTTATGCTTCAATGTTATTAATCCATTTATTTATCCGTAAATTAATGAAATAATTTTAAATTCTACTTGAAATTTACGTTATTTATTTTGAACGAAATAAATTACATTAATTAACATAATGCCAGTCAGAATGATGTGCAAGAACATGAGGATTATTTATCCCATTTGGAATATTTAGTATTGTGTATAATCAAGGAAGGTCGAAACGCGTCAGTGCGTTGCAGATGGCGGTAGTTTTATTATGTTGTTCGACGACTGGTTAAATACAATGGGATGGGTGTTTACTTCAAGCTCGCAAACTTGATTTAAAGAACAATAATTGTTAAATTGTGTATGGAGTGTTTTTTCAACAGTGCGCTCGTCACCTCAAAAATAAGCAAGGTATGAAACAGGTCAAAATTAGTTCGAACAGTTTCGTTATTACTTACTGTCAGAACTCGAAACAAATACTGACACTTCTCAAGGTACGCGTCCGTTACATAGGTGTGGGTGCGTGCTTATAATTGTTATAAATTGAGCTAAACACGATAACTTGCAGATGTGACAGACCTAATTCTACTTTCATACAAAGTGAAATGAGATAATTAAAAAGGACCTCGGCGGTTACCTCGGCTATCAAACAATATAAAATTAGTATAGATACAACTGTAGTAAAATCAAACCAAGGTAAATGATCAAAACCTTAGCAAGAAAAAAAAGCTTGATTATGAATGTAGTTTTTACCTGTTTAGGACATTTCATATGGTAAGAGAAAAACAAGAAGTCTGCTGCTTGCAAAATGAATTTAAATGAAGGCATTGTGAATACACTTAGATGTATGTTCACGTGCATGTAATTATGTTAAACTTCATGTATCGTTATTATAAACACTTGTACACGAACAAACTTGATGCATGATATTCAAGTCAAACGACATTATTTGTGTGTGAGATGTGGCAGTTAGTATAAAAGAAATTGTTTAAACCAAAGTTTACACTCTATAATTTATTTGACTATATATATATATGTATCATATTTTGAGCGAAATGCTGAGGAAGCTACTAGGAAAAAGGTTCCAAAAATTCCAAACGGCTAATAATTGAATAGTATAAAATTACCTTGTTTTAAATAACACTAAAAGGTAAACGATGACAATTTTCACATCTGCGTAAAATTTAATGTAATAAAGAGAGTGGTTAAAAATTGCGATCTGGATTTTGCATCCCATTTGGTTTTTTGTGCGCTTTACTTGAAAGATATATTGATCGCAATGTTCTACGTCATACAGGAAACCCTGATTTTCAGCTATACAGAGTCACCATGGTTACGCGCGAGTGATTTTACGAATCGCTGAAAATATATTGATTGTTTAGCAATCGTGATATTTATAATCTTTTAACTGGAAAACTTGAGGAATTTACCATAAATATTTAGCTTATATTTAGTTTACTTTATAGGCTAAATGGAATGGTTCTTGTCGGTTGCGCAGGATATAAAAAATATTGATAAATGATGCATGAATTATTTGACAGTGCTGTACATTATTCCTAGAATATTATCAAGTTTCATGCTCACATAATCACACAAACCAGTCCGCTATTTATAACCATCAAACTAAAGCTATGTTTACAAAACGTCATTCAATCCGGTGTTAGAAACCTTATTTCCCGTAACCTGGTTCATCGTTTTATTTAATTTTAAACAAATATATAAAAACAGTTGTTTATATAAGAAAATTGTTTAAATAAAGTTTGCGAGCTTGACGCAAACATCACTCCAATTGGATCTAACCATTCGACGAACATCATAGCAAAAGTACCCCCAGTCTCAAATACTGAATCACTTTGACCTTCCGTGGTAATCATCAGAGTACGACAGCAATCTGACTAGCGACGATCTCACCTTAATATATATATTTGGAATGTAAGATTAGATATGTGAATTTCACCTCCATTAGCCTCGCACTCATTAAACATGATTGGAAATGTCGGCTGCACAATGTCTATGCAGTCACAAGCATTAACTTTATGCAGATTTATCCACACACGTATATATATATATATATATATATATATATATATATATATATATAGGTATAAAATTAAAACGATCTTTGATTGCGCGGGTGGGCCTAACAATGTTTTATAGAAGGTTTGAAATTTCGAATCAAACACAAACGCATTATGCAAACCAGTCGTCGAAAAACAGAACTTTACCGTCATTCACACGTACTGACGCGTTTGGCCCTTCTGTGTTCATTATCAGAGTACGACGGCAATTTGAAAAGCAAAGATAAAACCGTTATGCATATATACTTGGAAAGAAAAATTGATATGTGGCTCTCACCTATAGTAGTATTGCATGAATTGTACTGAATTGGAAATCTTGGCTGAATAATATCTAAGCAGTCACAAACAGTAATTTTTGCAGCTTTGGCCCCATATATATAATATATATAATATATAATATATAATATATAATATATAATATATAATATATAATATATAATATATAATATAAATATATAATATATAATATATAATATATAATATATAATATATAATATATATATATATATATATATATATAATTTATTTATTTAATCATTGATGGGAATTGTGCTTAATTCAAGCTCGTACTCTTGATTTAAAATATTAATATCACCACTCGAGCAATCATTGATCCTTTAATTATATGAAGTTAAATTTTATCCTAAATTCTAGTTAAGTAAATCTCGCCTTAACTTGAACATTTTTTTTATTTTTACAATAAAACCTTCGCTCACATTTGTTTGTGTCGAACTTGTCTGCTGTGTTCGATTTTGCCCTGTTTCGATGAAAATATACCATTCAACCTTCAAAATAAGTATGGCCATTCATACACGGATTAAATCGATTAAAATAAAAAATTTTGCGTAACAAAGGGTTAATTCTTTATTAATAAAGCACACTACGAAGAAGTGATTCTATTCCTAAAATTTTTTACTATCATGCATTAATTTGGTTGAATTTACTCATCATTAAGTAAATGGACAGACAGATCAGACAGTTAAAGTTGTTATGGAATTTGAAATTGCGACTAATTTAGCGTAGGGAATAAGAATTTTGACACGACATCAAATGCTCGTTAGTGTTTCTTCAGGTTGAAGTATCTCAAATTATTAATAACGACTGGACAATCAAGAACAACACATTTAATTGGATAAATTGCATTGACCGCGCCATGTAGAATTTAACCTCAACATAACGTAAGATATTATATTCAGGTCATAAATAATAGTTAACTTTTATTTATTAAACATTAAAATATCTTCGAACAAATTTCGTGTCTGACTAGGGATCCCAGAAATAACTTGCATTTCAAAATCTACGTCACAAATACTGCGCATTGCATACCATTTCCAATTATATATCAGTCATTGTTTTTGCAGGAGACATTCCATCTAGTGAAAACTCTTTCACATCGCCGTCTACCTAAAGTTCCAAATTAGACACGTTTATAAACTTTGCTACCTTTAAGTAATGTTTAAGCATCGGTTTTCACAGCTTGCTTAGAGCGCCTAGACGAAATGCCAATGAAAACTATATCGATAGGAAGTGTCTGGCGCCCCCATCACAGCTATGTTAAATCTTCACTTGCTTGCTTTCAGTATCACTGTGAGTTCATTCGCTGAAATGCTTAGACGGTTTTATGGCACCCAGCAACATCCAAGAAGTCGAAAAAAGTACACAATATTAATGTTTGTAACATTGATCCTAAACTAATAACTAGTCTTACTACTCGTACAAAAAGCTTAAATATGTAAACTCATGGCCAATTTAATCATTCGAGTGTGCAGCATCTGTTCATTAAAAGCAAATGAAATTGAGATTTATTTCGATGTTGAATAGGCTTCACATGAATAAAAGCGGACCAGGTAACATAGTTTGGTTTTTAATTTCAAATTTTATGTTGTGCTTAGCTCAGTTTATACAGTGGGTGAGTGCAATGAACCATAGCGAAAGTTCCACGGTTTGTACCACAGCCGTGTTAATTATGGCACAGAAAGGACAAAATTGGTTTATCTAATGAAATCCCATTGCAACATTAAGCAACTTTTAATTTAAGCAGACAACGCACATCAGTTCCACAGATGACAATGTATCTGCTCTATAATGATAGATAGGGAAATTTTTACTGTAATTTTAGAAGGAAAGCGATTCTAAATAATATTGGAATACAGGCAAGATTGACCAGGAAACTCAAAATTGTAACAAGTGCGCAGCTTGAGTAGCGTTGTGGATGATATGCCTCGCTTAAAAACAAACTCGCCTTGTGCATACCCGGGCAGTGGCAACAGTCTAAACTACATGATGAATGCCAAACAATTTAATTTAACATTATATTTTTATTATTTATTATTAATTTATTTAAATATTTAATTGTTTAATTATTTTTTATTTATTTATTTATTTATTTGGGAGCTTGAAGTAAACACCAATCCCATTGTATTTAACCAGTCGACGGAAAATATGACTAAACTACAGCCAGTTGACGACTGACTAAATACAATTGGATTGGTGTTTACTTCAAGCTCGCAAACTTGATTTAAAAAGTTGTTACCACCAACCGCGCAATCAATTATTGTTTAATTTTATTGTCTATATATGTGTGTTTGTGGCGAAAGCTGCAAACAGTTAATGTTCGTAACTGCATAGAAATTTTGCAACCGAAATTTCCAGTCATGTACAATGTATGCAAGACTACCAGAAGTGAGAGCCGCATATCTAATTTTTCTCTCCATTTATATGTAATGCGGTTTGATCCTCGCTACTCGGTTTGCCGTCGTACACTTATGATGGTCATGGAAGGTCGAAACGCGTTAGTGCGTTGCGACTAGCGGCAGTTTTGTTATGTCTTTCGAAGACTGGTTAAATACAATGTGATTAGTGTTTACTTCAGGCTCGCAAATTTCATTTAAAGAATATCCTGGCATTACCATTTTCTTAAATATTTGAAGTTAATTTAACTAAATTCTTTAGAACTCTCGATTCCTTCTTAAATTATTTTCAGGACAGAATTTCCATTTTACACTATGTAAGATTTGAAAGTCAAAAAGTACATTTTAATTTACAAAATTTTCGGTAGTATTATACATTGGACTATGCGCGTAGTAGCGCATTGATTGTACATGCTTTGTGTACGTGTTTGTGCGAGAAGTACAGTTTGGAGAGACTCTTTTAAAAAATCTGTCAATTATTGTAGTATGAACCTGGTTAAGACGATTTCATCATTATACTAAACATAGACATTTTACTGTTGGTTTGACAGTCTTTTTGTAGATTAGTCTTGTTGCGCAATTTTGTGCTTGCAATTTTTGTTCTTTTAAGATTTCATATTATTGTTACGGCTGAGAGCACTCGACAGATTCAAACAAAATTTGCAAGGCAATAATTAATTTTGACCCGTTTCAGTTTCTGTTTTCTACGATTGTGACCCCGTCATGTTAAGCGTTGATCGAGCGAAGTTACTATTTATCCAGAACAGCTCCCAGGATTTTTATCGCAAGTGTCTCAGCTATGACCAATGCTTTATTTAACTGCCTCGTAAAGTACTGGAAAATCTGTATAATAAGATTTGGAAACTTTATTAATGATTGGATCGGTTAACGCTAACATACTCACTGGATGAAGACACCTTCTGGTCAGCTCATGTATAAATTTCACTATATCCGTCCAATTCGCTGCTTTGTACTGTTTGATTTATATATTGTCATCTTATAATTAGAAAGATTTTCTCCGGAATAATATGCCTTATTTTGATCGTTTACTTACGTTTTATATGCAAAATTTAAAACGAATGCAATTGGATTATCTAGGAGCATAGTTGGACTCAGAAATTTGTCTATGCTTTTTAGTGCGTTATTCGTTTATAGTTTAACCCTTCAGTTTTCGGATACAATCATATTAATTTTTCGCAGTTTATTTTTCAGTAAAATATGTTCATATTTCTAAATCTTCGAAATCATTCAATTGCAGACGAATATTTCTAAGTTCTACCGTTCAATTGGTTGACAAAGAAATTAATGAAAAAAGTTTGATTGTAAGTATAATGTTGCGAACGATAATTTCTTGATAAATTTATAAAAATGCTTACCAAATATGGTTAGCATGATATTTAAACTTAAATAATAACCATTTCTTTCTCCATCTTACATTTACCCTAAATTTCATATTAAACATAGAAGAAATATTTTAATATTTTCGAATTTTTTAAAAGATTTTTTTCAAGACATTTAAGGTATTATTTATTTGATTACTGATATATATACATATATATATATGCCTACATCTTAAAAAAGACTGTAAATGCCAACAATTTCATGCAATCAAAGCAAAATTAATCAAAACTTAATGGAGCTAATTAGACTTTCTCATAATTAATTAGACTTATATTGGAAAATTCTTCGACGTAAATAATTTTAAATGAATACGTGGACTGAATTGCATTCGCTATCCTGTTTCACATCATAATAAACTTATATTGTGAATTGTTTTATTTCTTACTTTTTTCATCTGATAAGTTCATTTCTTTAAAATAAGCTGTAATAAAAACACAAACTAATTAAATAGAGTGCCTTCGCTTCGAGACATACATGCATACATACATATATACATAAATACATGTATATATATGCTTACAAATCAATTTTTTCGTTCCTAAAATATTAAGTAGATATACTTTTATATGAGATATTTGAAAGAATAAACTAAATGAATAGATTTGTTTCAAATTAGACGCAAATTATGCAATTGTCAAAAGCATATATGTAGGTTTGTTAAGCACTGATGACATTAGAGTCTAGATCACAATGACGAATATTATATTCGCATATTCAGAAAACATGCTTGCAGAGGAAACCTTGTTTCTCTGTTACGCTTTAAATAAACTCTACTTCGCCGGACTAAATGAGTTTGCCTCCGAATTAGCATATTTAGTTACTTTATTCTAATCAAAGACGTATAACATGCATAGGAGTACGTTTACCATGCTATGCTTGGTAGCCAAATGAAAATAGAATATTTTAAACGCAGTAATAATAGAAATTCGTTTACATGAAATAGGAAAACAAATATTTCATTTTTGACGTACTTCTAAATAACCAAAAGCATTTAATTATGTCTACAGAAAGTTCATTAAATGATTTTTACGAGTAAAAGTTTCGTTGCAATTCATTTATCCTGTCGTCTTATATTTAAATTGAAATGAAACAAAATAACACGCCATTTATATAATTAAACGATCATTGGTTGCATAGACGGTGATAACAATTATTTAAATCAAGTTTGCGATATGGATATGAACACTAATTTCATTATGAATACACATATATATATATATATATATATATATATATATATATATATATATATATATATATATATATATATATATATAATAGGATTGTTGATTCATTCGATATCGCAGCCTTGAGTAAAGTAACACGTCATTTCTCCATATTGAAAATAAATTAAATTCTCCATTTGTTAGTCAAAATTTAGCTACATACACGCAAATTCCGTATATATTATCACTGAAACACATTTTAAATATTTGAGTCATACATCTTTCCAATATTGCCTTAACTTTCTTTAAAATTAATAATCATTCTTGTTATTGAAGTCAAATGTCACCTATTCTTTGCGCGATATTTCGATAAAGCAGTTATACATTTAAACAGTACTTGATTGCGCGGGTGGTGTTAACAATTCTATGAATCAGGTTTACGAGCTTCAAGGAAACACCAATCCCATTGTATTTAACCAGTCGTCGAAAAATATAGCAAAACTACGGCCAGTCGCACGTAGTGATGTTTTGACCCGCCATGATCATTATCAGAGTACGATGACAAACTGGCTAGCGAGGATCTGATGACAATCATGGAAGGTCGAAACGTGTAAATGCATGCGACTGGGGGTAGATTTGCTATGTTGTTCGACGACTGGTCAAATACAATGGGATTGGTGTTTACTTCAACTTCACAAACTTGATTTAAAGAATTGTTACCACAACCCGCGCAATCAATTATTGTTTAATTGTATTGTCTATATATATATATATATATATATATATATATATATATATATGTGTGTGTGTGTGTGTGTGTGTGTGGCGAAAGCTGCAAACAGTTACTGCCTGTGACTGCATCGAAATTTTGCAGCTGACATTTCCTGTCAATTACAATGTATGTAGGACTAATAGAGGTGAGATCCAATATCTAATATTGCTTTCCTATATATATTTATATATATATATATATATATATATATATATATATATATTATTATATATATATATATATATATATATATATATAGTTCTGGCAGAGCATCTAACAGCATTATTCATGTATCTTTGTTGAAACTGGTGTAGGAATTGACGATTGGATTGGTTTGGGCACAGTATGTGGAGGCCAATTGCCTAACATGTCCACTAGACCATGGAGAATTATTTGGAGGTAAGCGGGAACTGCAGACCTGGTAGATTAGAAACCTCGTAGGAGGATATCAGTATTCGTGATATCCGACTCTATGTCAGGCCACACACTGTTTTTAAATCAAGATTTGCCTAAATAGCAGTCTTATGGCTGACAGGATTTACTGAAGAAGCCTCGTTATTTCTACTTCATTGAGATTGACTGTTCTGGAACACAACTGACTGGAGATATAGATTGCAGATTACATATGTTCGTAATCACTCAGGGATTGAAATAATTCAATCACATGAATTTAAACACACGTTAGAAAGAATTCATTTGATTGTATACATAATTATCGTTTTGCTCGTATTTTCCTCTCGAAAATGAATAATTCTTCAGCAGACACCCCATTAGCAGTGCCAGTAGACGAGTACGATTTCGATATTTGCCAGTGTAAGTATAATTTTGTTTTTGCCTTCTTTTTACAATTAAAATTTTTTCTACAAGTTTTACATAATTACCGATAAAATAGGATACGTCCTCTATAGAATCAATCGCTTACAAACTTGTTTTTGACATACATGAACTAGGAGACTAAAGTGCGTTGCATATTAAAGCCATAATTAACATCAGATTGTTTCTCTATTAAAATGTCACCAAATTATGTTGATTTTCTAACATTTTTGTATCTATTTCATTTTCTTAATAGAGTAATTTTGTGTTAGAAGGTCTTACTCAAGCAGTTTTTAATAAGGTAAAATTAAATTTATATCATCTATAATGGCATTAGTAACAAAATGTTTGATTATATGTAATAACGTGTATATTTTTTCCGATAAATATGATTGTATTCATAATATTTTATTTTAATGCCCAATAAATAGAACTTGGAAACCGTCAAATTCGTGAATAGTTACAACGGGATAGAAAAAACTTTTATACATCAGTTTACTCAATTTATGGATTGCGAAGTGTTGTTGCGAAGTGCGAGCTTCACATGATGATTTTCCACGTGCATTGTGGCCTGATGATGGTGCTGGATGGAAGGCACCGAGACGTCGCCAGTAAACAAAGATTGTTTTTTACACCGCATTTTCAATCCTTAGTATGAATGGTGTTGAAGCCTTCGGAATAAACGGACATATACGCGCCCAGGCTGATCGAAGACAAAACAAAATGCATACTGGAAAATGGTGATCAATCGGTTGTTTGTGAAACTGAGGGTGCAGAGCAAGAGACTGCGAATGCAACTCGCGAAAAGTAAGCTCACACAATTTATTGTCCGGAACACTATACAGTACCTTATGTAATTCCAGAAATGCTTGATATGTGAAACCCAAATTCATTCGAGCGGTTACCATCTACCACCTGAACCCTACTATTTACAATTAAAATACCTTAATGCCAAACTTGGAGAAACGCAAATATTGACATAATTGTGGACGTAACCAATCTACGATCAATTTTGTTTTTTTAAAGTACTCTGGATATTCCAAATATACTGAGAAATTTATGGATAATGCTTAAAATCGATAAATGAGAAAAATTGAAGTTACATATTGCAGCAAGACAATACAATTAAACGAGCATTAATTGCGCAGTTGTTGGTAACAATTATTTAAATCAAGTTTTCGAGGTTGAAGTAAACACCAATCTCATTGTATTTGACCAGTCGTCGAACAACATAACAAAACTACCGCCAGCCGCAACGCACTGACGCGTCGTACTCTGATGATGATCATGGAAGGTTAAAACGCGTCACTACGCGAGACTGACGTTAGTTTTGCTATGCTGTTCGACGACTGGTTAAATACAATCGGATTGCTGTTTAATTCAAGTTCGCAACCTTGATTTAGATAATGATAGAAAGATGACGGATTTGTATGCATTATGACTGATCTTAAATAGTAATGATTTATTAAAACATATTGCAAATCTAAAATGTTAAACCATAGACACTATGAGCTGAAAGTATAATCTCGTGCACAAATATGTGAACTAATCTTTCTTTAGGTCGCAAAACCTAATACACAATTGCATATATATATATATATATATATATATATATATATATATATATATATATATATATATATACATAAAACAACAAGCACCTGACCTTAACATTCAAAAGTTTCATCAACATGATATCCTTATCGACTGGCCAAGAATAACAAAATTCAACAACAATCCTCTAGTATCCAGCCAAGAACCATTAGGCCCTCTACTAGAATCAACAAACGTACAATCGGATTGGCATCAATGTGAAGTGGAAATAACAGAGGCGCATACGATGACAGAAGTCTCCAAACAATGTGAGCGTTTAACATTGCAATCAACATTAGCGTTGTTACCAAGCGAAAATAGCAATCTTGCGCAGCGGGGTGAAACGATCAACTATACTGGGAAAAATAGCACTTGTACATGTAACAGTGAACAATTCGCACAAATGGCTAACTCTCAAGATATCAAAACAATAATGACCAGATCTCAGACATCACTTCACAATACTGCGAGAATGTCCTTTACATACAAACACGCATACACAAAACAAAAACTAACGCATACACACTCATCAACTAGTCAAAACAATAAACAACAGTAATAACGAGTCAGATTTGTTACCAATAGCATAATCAATTGAAAACCCAAAATGTATAAATATGTATGATTGTATAAGAGATGTTTGGTATTCACGAAATAAATGGCCTTTATCCACTTTGTTATTTATGTGTTGTTTTCCTAATTATAAGAATATATATATATATATACATATATATATATATATATATATATATATATATTAGTTCGCCACCACAAACAGGATTTAACTGCTATGCATTGCAAATCTGTCTTCAGTGGGTATAAAATTAAACTTGGTGGAAATTCTCTCCCGTTATTTCAAAATGTACAAAATGGAAAATTGTCCCACAATACATTAAAAGAGCAAAAAAATGACATACAATAAGAACACTCAACTAAAATGGGATAAGCAAATTGTTTCAAATAATAAAGAATAAAATGCAAGACTAATTTTGGGGTTATGCATCCAATAATTAAATTTATATCATAAAGCCAGATGTTAATTTAAGTCAATAAATAAGGGTCTACGGTTCTGCTACATCATCCACGCTACATTAAATAGGGCATAAAATCAGCTAATTAACACAAATATGTTTATTAAAATTAATATTGACGCGACTTGTAGGTCATAAAATAAGGTGAAACAATTAATGAACAAAAGGTATGATAATACCTTCAACTTGAAATTCAGAGTGTAACATCTAATGAGAGTTCGTGACCCACGTAATACTTGAATACTTATTTCGAATATCTAGCTCCCTATTAGTTTCTAATCTTCAGAATTACTACTATTTCACAATAATGAGTCAAATCTCCGATTAGTGCATGCCTTGTGATCGATATATTATATATATGCAAATAAGAAGAAAATAGTACATTGGATTGTCCGGACGCGTTATCGATTTTCACAGGTATAATATTACCGAAGGTACTGGAAGTTGTTCCGTGTAAAATAAGAAGGCATTAAAATTCCTATTCTCGTATCATGCGGATGTCAATTTACTGTACGTCTTCAATATATTTCCCATTTAGAGAGGTAATGTACTGATCAATTAGAATGTTTCATATAAGACAAAAATGTTTATTACGGTCGCATGAGCGTCTGCAGGTCATTTGGTTAAGACGTTTGACTTAAAAAATTCGCATGCAATGACTGCATGCTCAATGCGAACATTATTTACTGATTACCTGATACGATGTTGTCGAATCAATGGTGAATCTTTTATCACCTTTTGACGATTTCCATTTTAGGATACAAAAGGCTAAAGCAGGTTAACTAGCATTTCTTGTTTTCAAACATCTGAATGAGATAAACAAACTTTCCTAGTGGTGCAGACATATCATATATGTAGCGGTACCTCAAGATACGAGCAGCTTAACATACCAGTTTTTGAGATACGAGCCGGAGCTCGGGCCATATTTTAGTTCAAGATTCGAGGCCAAATCCGAGATACATGCTGTGTTTCCGGAGCGTCCCGCTAGTTGGCGCGCAGGGTCAAGCCTCATCGGAGAGAATCCCTCGCTCACTCGCACGTGTTACCCGCTTGAATCGAAGTGAAACTTGTGCACTGTACTCTTTTTTGCTTGATTTTTGCTTGATTTCTGAACTGTTTCGTGTGTTATCATGGGACCGAAGAAAGTGAGTGCTAAGTACAGTGGTGACAGGAAGAAGAGGATGATGTGGATAGAACGAAAGCAAGAAATATTAGAAATAAATGAGGGTGGCGTACGAGTGATTGAACTCGCAAAGACATATGACCGTAGAAAATCGACAAGTTGTACGATAATGAAGGAGAAGGATGCCATCAAAAGTGCTACACCAGCAAAAGGAGCCACAATTCTTTCCCAATTAAGGTCAAATATCCACGAGTAAATGGTGAAGCTTCTGCTTGTGTGGGTGAAATGGAAAGAGTTGGCAGGAGATACACTGACGGAGACGGTAATATGCGAGAAGGCACGGAGTATTTATGCCGGCATAGTACAGAAAGGATCATCAACTTCTAAAGAGGCATCAGAAGAAGCGTTTAAGTCAAGCCATGGATGGTTTGATTATTTTAAGAAGAGAACTGGCATACATTCAGTGGTGAGGCATGGCGAAGCTGCGAGTGTGGACGTGAAAGCAGCCGATACGCACATCCAACAGTTTGCTGCGCTTGTAGCGAGGGAAGGCTACATCCCGCAACAGGTGTTCAATCGTTTTATTTTAAAAAAAGCGCCGTTTACTTATGTGTCTAGAGTACCCTCATCTCTTGCCCGCACTCTTGTGTCTCCAATTTTAAGACTTCTGTGCTAAATAACTCTTTTATTTCTTTATTTCATATTTTGTTATGGATTTGTTAATTATACATTTTATGGTTGTTATTTAAAAGCATATTTTTATTCAGAATTTACAATGGATTGGGGATTTTTCATAGGTACTTAACGGATTAAATCCAATTCAGCTATTTTAAATGGGAGAAAGTCGTTTGAGATACGAGCCGATTGACTTACGAGCTCGGTTCTGGAACGAATTAAACTCGTGGTACCACTGTATTGATGTAATTAGAATGAAATGCATACTAACGTTTTAGTTTTTAAAATCAGAAAATGATATTCTGCCTTAGTCCTAATTGTGTCTCGTTTAATTTGTAATTAATTGATACTAGGTACGTAATACATAAGGCAAAACTAAATAGATAATAGTTGTCTAAAACAAGAATGTATACTCTAGCACCCTTTTAAATTTTAGCGAAATTCACAAATTTGGATAAAAATCGGTTCCTTAGAATTGCTAACGTTTAGAAGAAAAAAACATTTAGTCATGTCCACGAATTCAATGCAAAATGTTTCGTACTATTGACTAAATTTATAATATATTACGTAAATGAATAAAGGAACCTGTAAATAAGATTAATTTAATTTAAAATAAGTAAAAAATTAGGTGAAACAAAAATAACTTTGTTTTGAGTTCAAAAATGGATTCTAAACTCGGTGGGCAATTCAAACTGATAGATTTTTAAAAACAATATTAGAAAACTTTATATAATTAAACGAACAGTGGTTGCGCGGGAGGTGGTAAAATATATTTTAATCATGGCTGTTATCTTGATATAAGCCCTTATTCCAGTATATACACACATTTGTCAGTATAAACTAAGTATTGTCTAGTGTAGAAAAGGAAATTCATCGAGTAGACCGGTTTCGTTCTTATTGGGATCTCATCACGTGCTGTCCAGAATTTTCCGCACTTCGAGCCTTGCCCGCGGCAAATTCTAGACGAAACCGGTCTACTAGATGAATTGCTTTTGCTATACTATAATATATTCATTTTATACTGAGAAATGTATGAACATGGGTTACGTACCTATATCAAGAGTGCAACCACGATTAATAGTAATATTCAAAACTTTTCCCACAACATTTATACTGATGCAAAATTGTTTGTGATCAAAAGCAGAATCTTCCACAAAGGGATATATAGTGTTTATGCGTGCGAGACCAAACGTCCATTTAAAGGAAACAGATGTGCGCGATGAACTACAGGGGAATATGAAGAAACCAACACGTCTGATGCGGCTTTAATTAATTAGAAACGGAGAAAAAAATTTGTTCGGATACCTAGTTAAATCAAGTCGAAAATTGATTCTATGTATGTAACAGCATTTGTAAAATCTCTAGGTCCCATACGTATCGTAAAATATACCGATTTATGAAGTGAATTCTGTGTCGAGTGGGGTAGGAAAAAACGTCCAATAAAAGAAAATACAATAATGAATAAAAAGGGCTGATAGAAAATTTCAGAGTTTTTTCTTCATAATAAGTTGTTCGACAACATATCTATGCTCTACTTTCGATTAACTCGAATTTGCTTACTTTTCTCTTAATTATCATTCTTCTCTTATTTATAGCAAAAGTCTTTTAATAAGTATGCTATCTTGTAAGCTAATAAACTTTTATCCAATTATTATCACTTAGATTTAATATTTAACTTCGATTGACACATAAAATCTAGCTTCTTATTCCTATTAAGCTTGTTTTAATGAAACTACTTTTCGTATTCATTCTTACAACCAGGTTTTTCCAGTCGAAAAACGTGCTTCGCCATTGCATTAGATAAAAATTTACAAAAATTATTATAAATTACTCAACTTAAATAGTAAGGGTTCTCGTACGTAAAACTGAACCCCTGACGTAATCGCTAATATCTGACCTATACCAAGATAAACATTCAAGCGATTATTTATCTTTTATTATTCTTGCTATTGTACTTTGTCGTGCACATTAAGATACATATTAACACGTGCACATAAATGGGGGCATGCATATCCAATGTAGACCATTAAATAGTAACTTGAATTAAGTCAACATTTGATGCCAATATTTTTACCTTTTATACTAATATATTGTATGCTGTTGATAGCTAATATGTTTGCCATTGTGTATTAGGTGTTGCGCCCTTAGTAACAAATTTGTTCAAATAGGACCGTAGGATGAATCAAAGTCAGTGTGAACGAAAGGTAAAATGCCAAGATTCGTGCTAAAATACTTTATGTATTAGGTGATGCGAACCTAGTAACAAATTAGTTCAGTTGTGACCAGTAGGATAAACCAAAGACAGCATCAAAGGAAAGTATAATCGCATGCACATTCGTTTCACGCTCATCCGTAGAAGCCGGTATTACGCCCATTAACCATTATATGTTTGGGTGAGGAATGTGGGATAATAGGACGGTACAATCTTCCAGACGAATGTGTAAACCTGTAGTAGTGAAGCTAACATCAAATAAAGTCTCGAAAATGCGACTTGATCGCTAACTCACTCTATAATATATATATATATATATATATATATAGTATATGTATATATACTGAGTCTGGTAAGGATAACTGATATCGATCAAGGCCAGAGTGTATGGATTTACTGGAGTAACAGGTATTCAGAAATAGTTGTAATTCTCAATTTCGGTGAACTAAAGCATACATTGATATCCATCATGTTGGTACCATGTACCGACTCAGTACTTATAGGGTTAGTACCATGTACCTTTGCGGTAATATAATGTTGGTATCGGTTACTAACACAATAGCCATAGTGTTGTTATCCTTTAGAGACTCGACATATATATTATATAGAGTGAGATAGCGTTGAAGTAGCATTGTCGAGACTTTATATGATGTTAGCTGTATCACTTCCGGTTTACACATTCGTCTAAGAGATTGTGCCGTCCTATTTTCCCACATTCCTCACCCAAATATATGGTGGGTAAAGGGCGTAATACTGGCTCCTACTGATTAGTCGCCAGTAAGCACCAAACGAATGTACATGAGATTATCTTTCCAGTTCATTCTGTCTTTGGTTTACCTTTCTGTTCACAACTGGACTAATTTGTTATTAAGTTTTGTGCTTGCTGGCTACTCATTATTAGCAGCCTGTACTACGCCTTGTACCTACTATATATTTATTCAGGATGTGTGGGACAATTGTATGTTGAAATCGCTTATGTCAAGAAATGAGGGAAAATTGAACGATACAAACTCCAATTTTCTCCAAATTGATTAGCGAAGGCTTAAGTTAAATCAACTATTCCCATTTCAGAATCAACGAAATAAATTTAATTTAATATATTTAATTCTGTATATTTCTAATTTCTAGAGCTTAACTGATTTGCAAACATTTATCTAACAATCTGTACTTATATATTAACCTTATTAACTAATTAAGGAAATTCAAAATAAATATCATCAATAATTTATGCAAACGAATTCCGTCAATTCGGTTAAATACGAATGTACCTAAGAATCGGGACTCAATTAAGTTATTCACAAAATTATATATATATATATATATATATATATATATAATATATATAACATATATATATATATATGCGTGTTTTTGTTTGTGTCTGGGTATTTTTTAAGTGTCCAATGTAAATTCGATAAAAATGCTCCTCCACCAGTGGTCTTAGGTCACATATAGTCTATGTATGTCCGACAACATTTATTAACTATATAGTTAGATTGTTACAAACGAATTTGACTAATGATAAATCGCACTGTAAGTTAGTCCAATTATTTAAATCTTTACATTAACTTGAATTATATTTTCGTTATATGATTTTTTACATATATAGTTTGTAAGTTTTATTTCGGTGAACCTTACTAATTGAAGTAGGTATGCTAATAACGTTATTAAATAGGTATAAATTACGAAAAATAGCATCAATACCAAAAAACAGTTACAGACACTATATTCATATTTTAACATCACAGCTTCTAAAATTCAGATTTGTACTTCAATGAGTTTTGTTGTTTTAGACTCACATAACTTCATTTTATTCCTTGCTTAGATCAAACGTGCTTTATGGCATTTAATTAGGTTTCTAACTAAACATGATTCTCCGTTCCGTTTCGTACTTCTATGATTCTAAATAACAGCTCATCATAGAAATTTTGAACTTTAATTTAGCAATTTAAAAGTTTATGACTGCCAAATATTCATCAAATCGAGAATCACGACTTTACACATCTATGAACTTTGTATTTGGACAATAGCATCATCCTTAGGTAAAACAAAAATCAGTTAAATGCGCAACTTCTTTTAATCAGGATGTGTTATTTGACAGATAATCTTTAATTCATTAATGCACATTATTAGACCTCGTATTCCAGCATCAGTCTCACTGAATTTGCCTAAATACTACCGACTTCGTTGTTTTTTAGCCTTGTTCCCCTGATTGGTTACATTTTTACTTTATTATTAAATGTTATATTATCCCAACTTCAGAACTGTTCTTATCAAATATATTACTATGATTTTTTGCTCGCCTAATATTATTAGTTATAATTTATTTCATAAATTGTTTCTATCTATACTATTACTTATTGGTCTTGTATAATTTTACGTGTGGTAAACAAAGAACGACTTTACAAAAGGTATTATTTCGAAAATATTTGACCAGTTCACGTCTGGTTAGCAAAATTCATTAGAAAAGTTCGTCTTCTTTATTCATGTTCATTTTTTATTATTTTCATGAAATGACATATTCATACATTATTTAAATTCCCCTACTCGTATAAAAAAATAGTTCTGGTGTTTGTAGTCAACTTTGTTATGTTGAACTAGATTTATTAATTTTTAATTCGAAAAAAAATATATTATTACGTAAATAATATTTAAAGGAACGATAGAATGAGGTCTAGAATCAAAACTTATCACGCTATACTGTAGTTCAAGTTAAAATATTGTTATTTGATCCCTATCCATATTTTCAGACAATGAACACAATAGAAAATAGTTGCAAATCGTAACAATTTCGTAGAATCCGCGATTATTTTGTTGCTACTTCTGGATGAGCCTGAAGCCATAGACATTTCAAAACTGACGATCAGTGGTAGTAGCTAATGAAATCGAGAGTGGTAGCATGAACTTTGCCAGATTGTAGGCGCTAATTTCCTGTTAACTTGACTTAAAATATTACTCGTTGTGTTTCAGGACTCAAATTATATTCCCAGTCTAAAAGACGATTTCGAAACCTATTTTGGCCAGAAAGGTCGAAGAGATAGAAGAAGAGTAATAACCGATGTTTATTCCAAATGATTCACTCATTAGGTCCTTGAAAATGAAACATATGGGAAACTAGAAATGATAGTAATTACACGTTAATAACCGATAAAATGTGTTGACTTGATAGGATTGCTGAAAAATTAAAAGAAAAATTATTTTTGGGTGCTTGCCTTTGTCCCTATCCCCGAAAGTGTGCCTATGTCAACAGTATGGAATGTTAGTTTCCAACAGCCATCAGAACTAAAAATACGGTATGCAATCCTATAGCTTAAACTTTGCAAAGCTGCAGTCTATTTATGAGTTTTCGGAATGAGGAGACCGTGCCCTTTGCTTGGAGTGTGTCGACCATAATTTCTATCTTCAAAGAAGGCAATTGATATTTGTATTACTATCAACATGATATAAGCTCGAATCCAGTCTTAGCTAGATTATTTGTTTCAATTAACTTTGCGTGAATCATATATTAGACAAGAATAAGCAATTTTCTAGACAGGACGAGGTTATTTCGATGAAATGTTACCTTGAGGCAAGTGCTTGAACAGCAATGTTTATAATGCAGCCAAAACAATCTAAAAATCTGGAATTACAACGTGCATTTCATTTTTTGGATCGCTATTTTCTCTTTGATATAATGACGGAAAGTGGTATGCCCACTACAATACTAAATTGTATAAACGCTCTATACAAAAACACTTTTTGTCGCATTAAAATTTAAAACGAACGTACACCACTTTACTACCAAAAATGTTGTTCGTTTAATTTTATAATAGATGCAGTTATTAACAATACCCTCCCTTACGATCAGCATGTAGGCGTAAAAGTACGCCCCGTGTGTATATAAGTTGAATTCTGTTCAGGCCACCTTGAATAAATTACCAGCCAGTGTTCCGTATTTCGGTAGGAAATTCGCAAATTAATTATAAAATAATTATACAGAATCACTCCAATTCGTCGGCTGTAAAGTAAGGATTTGGATGTAGTTGACAGGTTTCCATATATTTGTAGCTGTATTAAAAACTCAGACGTTATGTATTACTAGGTAAAACTAAAGTAACTTTCTCTAATCAACGCCATTGTTGAAAAAATGCACGTATGTCACCTGGCTGTAAAGGTCGTGTATAAAATGCATTTGTAACGTTGGTTTACTTATACGCCAGTGAGAATTGGCCCTTAGAATTGAATTAGAATAGCGATGTTTGACAAGCGGAACACATACGGATTACCAACAGAGAATATCCAATGCTGATATACGTAGACGTAATTTTTAAATATCAAATAATTTCACGCGTTAGATTAAAATAATGAGGCTCAATAAACTGCATTGCGTCAGTCACATTTTGCCTATACCTTCAGTTCGATTTCCTAGTAAAGTAGTAATCTCTCACCTGACACCTGATTGACGAAAGAAACAAGGTGGACAAACTTTGACACGAAAGAAACCTAAAAGTCAACTATATAGAAATTATATATATATATATATATATATATATATATATATATATATATATATATATATACCCAACTTCCAAGATGGGTTAATGTTCGCAGCATAATCCATTGTTGTAAATCCATCGCGTTTTCGAATTGAACCGAGCTAAGTCGGATCTTGTTGTAGATTTCATGTAGAATTATCTTCACAAATTCGTTTTTAGTTATCTGCGAGGTTCTTTCTTTTTTTGACTTAATACGGTGAACATTGTAAGAAGCTTTACCGCCGATGTTGCATTGCTTTAAGGCTGACTTTGGCATAATGATGGTGTAGATTAATCTCTGTCTCATATCTGTGTGTTATCTCGTTGAGCGTTATCTTATTAACTAGATCCCCTTTGACATTAATCACTCTCTATTAAAGCAAATTTATATTGTTTCCAAATTTGTCATATTTCCTTTCTGCAATTGTGTAATAGGTGTTGCTTCCCTAATAATAAATAAGCTCAATTATGACCAGAAGGATAAAGCAAAGACAGCATGAACGAAAAGTATAACCTCGTAAACATACGTTTTAAGCTTACTAACGACTCATCAGTAGGAACCGTATTACGCCCTTTACCCACTACATATAAAGATGAGAAATGTGCAAAATATGACGCTACAATCTTCTATACGAATATGTAATCATGCATTAGTGAAGCTAACTACATATAAAGTCTTCGACAATGAGACTTCAAAGGTAAATCACTATATTATATATATATATATATATATATGTATATATATATTTAAATTTATATATATATATATATATATATACAGAGTCTGTAAAGGTACCAAATCTATGGCTATTGGGTTAGAAACCGATACCAACATTATGTTACCGAAAATGTACATGGTACTAGCACTATGGTTGTCGAGTCGGAACACGGTACCAAAACGATGGATTCGATATATGCCAAAGTTACAAATTGAGAAATACAACCATTTTTAAACGCCTATTGCTCCAGCAAATCCATGAACTCTGGCCTTTACAGACAAGTTATATATATATATATATATATATATATATATATATATATATATATATATATTGTATATAGTGATTTAGTTTTGAAGTTGTATTGTCGAAGACTTTATATGAAGTTAGCTTCTCTACACATTCGCATTGGAGATAGTACCTTCCTATTATCCCACATTCCTCACCCAAATATATAGTGGTTAAAAGGCATAATACCGGCTCATACTGATGAGATGCCAGTAAGCACGAAACGAATGTGCATGCGATTATACTTTCCGTTCATGCTGCATTTGGGTTATCCTTGTCGTGATATTTGAAATAATTTATTACTAGGTTTGCAACACCTACTACATAATAACATATATATCAGTTCTCCGCCACAAATATCATCTAATTGTTTCTTATTCGTTTTTTTAATTTTTTTTCTTTTTAGCCTTTTTTTTCATGGTTATAGGGCTATGCATCATCAGTTTATGATGAGTGTTGTATTGCTCCACGCGATGGTGTGTTTTTGTTGTTGATGATGATGATGATGATGTTGATGATGATGATGATGAAATATTATATATACAGGTATTGTCGGTAACTGTATGTAGGAGTAATCTGATCATTATGAAAACAATTTTGCAAATAATTTAATTTTAACTAAGTTTACCATCAATTTAGTACGTTTACAAAAGACTCTATATTTTAATTAATATTTCAATTTTTTATTAGGATTGACAGAATTTGGCACTTTAAATTTCCTTCTATACTTTTTCATAATTTTTACATGTAGATTTGCATTTTGTTTTTCTTTATTTCAATGTATGAATTTATTTGGTATTGCGAATTTGGTCTATTTATAATATTGTTAAGCTGGTTTAAATAAATAAATTTTAGGTTAACCTCCCAACTCAAATTCTACAGAAATGTATATCATTTTAATATCTTTAAAAATGTAAATTTGGTCAATAAATATTGGACTTTCACTCAAGTTGTCATTTATAATGTCTATCTGCATTGCGAATTAAAAGCCAACTGCTTAATTATAAAATGCACCATACTTCTAGAGACTACCATTAATATGGCTTTTGCAATTTGTTAAATTTTAGTAATAATGAGAATATTAACCGTTCGGAACTTATTCTAGTTCAGGAAATCCTTATATCTTGATATTTGTAAAGGCCGTTATGATGTCATATACCCACTGTATATTTGGTAGTTAGTCCATGCAATCCCTTAAGATTATGAGTTTTCACGCAGTAAGTCAGTCAACACCAAACAAAACCTTTGATAATGCGAAATAAATACAACTCACTATGTAAAATATGTACCATACCTGTTAAATGTACAAAAATCATGGTTAAGAGATAGATAAATTTAACCAAACTTTTGTATAACTTTTACTATAATATAGTCATATAATCTGACCTCGATTCACGACGTTTAACGCATTTTGTGTTTTTTTCATGGCATCATTCATTGAAATCAATCCCACTTATGTATTTTTGTTTGCGGAGAACTATTATATAAGCAATAATTTATAATTTATTGCATACTTTATTACAAATCAGATCAAATAGGGCCACGAGTATATGCCAAATTCAGAATAAACTAACGGTGCACCTTTATATGTTCAAATGTGTTTGTTGCGAACTGGTATTTGTATTATTTCTTGAAAGCAAGGAATATACAACTAAACTATTTTCAATAAAATGATTTCATGATTAATACGAAATATGATTTCGGATGTGGTTAGTGTCCGCAGTCTAGTGCATTTCTTATGCAACACGTTTTGTGTACGGTTTTTATTCTTAAATTTGACACAACCACGATATTAATACACTTTACAGGTGTCAAGCATATTGTGTAAATTATGCTGAACTTGATGTAAAATTTTCGAAGACGTAACGTTATGCTAAATCTGTTATAGCTTGAAAATAATACATATTGATTATTTCATCATAAAACTGTCCTATATTTTTTTAATAAAAACTTGGTGGTTAAAGCAACAGATTCCAAAGCAGACGTGCTCAGAATCTAGCCCTGTCTGTGGCAAATTCGTGACATTACGTGATAAGTTATTAATAAGGACGTTACCGGTCTACTAGATAAGTTATCTTTTCAATACTATACAACTCTTAGATAATACTGACAAATGTTTGTACATAATAGGCCAGTTGTTTATATCAAGATCGAAACATTGATTGAAGTAATTGTTATCAGCCAGTGTACATGTATTACATGAGGATTTGTTGGTGTAAAAGACCGACAAATCAGCTCACAATGACATATCATTTAAAATGGCAGATAAAAAATAGACAGCGTGATGAGTTCCGAACACACCGCTTAAATTTAACGCGACATGCTGTTTGTTTCATGAGGAAGACCTGAAATGAATAGTCAGAGCCTTAGAATGATGGCGACATCGATATAGATCTTCCTAAAATGTACCATTAATAAATTTAAATTTTACATTTTCACGATATTTTATCCTGGCTTAATTAAATGCACTCTTGGGTCCGCGATTATCAGATTGACGACCATCTATAAATGTACGCCGTATCGGTCTTCGTAATAGATTCTAGCTTCTAGGTCCCTTAACTTCCAAGGCTTTCAAGTCATTGGAAATGGTATCCGATTTTATCTTCGTGGCATTTGCTTAGTTTTTACCGAGAAATTTATGCACACAAAGAATCAGGTGATTCGATCAAAATTGCAACCTTGATTATAGTAGATGCTTAACATTTTGGGATCTTCAGTCCCGGTACCTTCATAAAAATCAAATGACATTCAGTACACTAATAACAAGACCAGATTTAAGCAGATCTGTTTCTGTGGCGACCAGCATTAACTGCATTGCTCTAAATCTAACAAAATCTCAGTTTAATTACCGGCTATTTAAAATTAGTGTATAATGAGGATTAAATCGGTCTTGTTTATATTTTGTTATTACTTTCGCAGGCTCTTTTTAGTTTAGGGCGACTACATATGCAAAATTATTACTATACATATATTTTCATTATAACGGCGCATGTTTTAATCAAGTAAAACATGTTCGTCCTTATTGGGAACTCTGCAAGTACTTCAATATATATATATATATATACATATATATATATATATATATATATACTATAAAAATCTTATTAATAGACGAAAATATATATATATATATATATATATATATATATATATATATATAT
The DNA here is from genome assembly GCA_029291075.1 of Eudiplozoon nipponicum. Classification (NCBI taxonomy): domain Eukaryota; kingdom Metazoa; phylum Platyhelminthes; class Monogenea; order Mazocraeidea; family Diplozoidae; genus Eudiplozoon; species Eudiplozoon nipponicum. The sequence continues at coordinate 16,713 of JAQBSW010005730.1, read as the reverse complement.
ATATATGTATATATATATATATATATATATATAATATTTATTAAATATATATATATATATATATATATATATATATATATATATATTAGACAAGTTAAACTAGTTTATGCAAATATTAACTATGCTGAAGTACTCGAGATTTGCTTTAAAAATTTTAAGTGTCTTATTTTAGAATATGTGTGTGTGTGTGTGTGTGTGTGTACACGTTTAGCTAGCAGGAAACAATTACATTTTAATTCATTCGTTATTACGACCTGAATTCTGTTAAGGATGTTAACAGAAGCCATTATTTGCTTTCCATTAAACTAATTGGTTTTGCAGAGTTTTGAATTTTTTCCTGTTATACCTACACAACTGGATTTTAATTTAGTAAACGTTTTAGTAGGTCAATGTTTTAGCATTTTAGAACAGGATTTCCATAGTGTACAATCTAAGCAATACCTTAGAAATTCACATTTTAAATCTACATGGAAATTCTTAGTTGTTATTTGAGATTAATATTCTCTTTTAAAAATAAAATGTATTAAGATAAATTACTCCCGCATACGTTTTATGCATTAATATTTTGAGTTTCATATGTAGGTACCAAACTTTAATTCTGTACACTATTACCCATGGTATCGGCGCTGTACTAATAAATTTAACTTATGGCTGAGACCGGTAATATTTGTGCAATAGAATTAAATTATCATGCATTGAGTGAGGTGATGATAATAATTTTTAAATATCAAGCATGTGAGTCGGATGTAAACACGTCTATTATTACATATACATTTGTCGGGAAAAATACGCATCGTGTAATAATCATCTCAATTCATCTCATCCAGTAGACCGTGTACGTCCTTATTAAGAACAGTTAAAGTACCGCAAACTGGTCTGCTTTGTTGTCTCTGAGTCTAAAATCTCATCGACCCAGCCGCCAGATGCCTTCAATTATACGTTTTCTATAAAAAGTCATTTCAACCATTTCGAGGATATATAGCCTGATTAGACCAAAAATTACAGATAGCCATTCCTAATCTATCATTATAGAATAGACATCACATCACCTAAGGAAATGGTATTAAATTGAACATGTTTATAACTAAGTGAACTTTGGTTGCGCGGTCGTTCATAAAAATTATTGAATTCAAGTTTGGTTATGTAAACACCAGTCTCATAATATATTTTAAAAATGTCAGTATAAACTAAGCCTTATGTGATTTAGAAAAGGCAAATCATCCAGCAGACCGCTTTTGTCCTTATTTGAAGCTCTTCAAGTACAGTCCAGAAATTGCCACTGACAAGGCTTCAAACTGGGCAAGTCTGCTTCGGTGTCTGTCACATTTAGTCCACCAATTCAGGTTACACGCCTAATCAATGGGAAAATCAATTACATTTTATTGGTTTATGCCAATACACTTGCAAATTATTTGGTGTCACGCAGATCGCTTATTAATTTTGATAAATTAGGAAAACTATACAAAACAAAATTGTGAAAGCTTTCTATTTTACACGCGTACAAATTTACTTTTCAATGGTGAAATTATGCGAATAAAATTGAAATATGCGTCTTTGAAATTGATTGTCTGTTTAGATATAAATGGCATTAAGCTTCAGAGCTTTTGTTCTGCATGATTATATCTTCAACCGCCTAGGATATTGTTTTAAATATTCTCGCTCTTTTCTGGTAAATAATCAATTTTTCTCTCTTTATTAGTGGTATTGTTTGATACTAAAATGGCATTGATCATTAGAATATATGATTAAATATTGAATGGTAAAAATCAATTTGTGTTACTACTCCAGGAAATGGCTTAATTTATTTTGTTATAGTATTTCTAGATTTATTCATCATTCTCGAAGTATTTTTCGACTATATACGATGATTTATTATTTCGGAACATTCTAGATTATGAAAGAATGTGAAAAGCTCCTTAAGGTATAAATCTTTTATACAAGGTAAGTCGTGTAAAACATTGTCAGCGAATTCTTTAAATTAGCCTCAATTTGTTCGAAGCTTTCAATAATGACTAGCAGAATAGTTAATCGGAAAACAACAAATCTAATAAGACTTCACTAGACACCGCGTTGTGAGGATAGATTTAGTTTGCCTAAAATGTCATGCTAATGGGTATCAATTACCTGATCTGCGTTTTGACTAACGCAGCTTTCATTAGTCCAGTAGTTTTATTTTGATAAAATATTTCGGCCTAACTTACTGTAGGCCTTCATCAGTTGCAATCTGCCTCACAAGTTTAACAAACGAAACAAATCAAGCAAGCGCGTTATTTCCTCAAGCCATAATATTTATACTTCAGACTGACCTTTCATTAGATATTCGCGTGTCACAAGTGTTTGTGTGTGTGTATATGTGTATATTTTCATAACTGTTGTTTCCATCTAACTAATTTAGACCAGAGTGGCTGAATAATTATTTATCAATTTCATGCGTTAACTATTCATTTTACACACTCAATGCAAAACGATGTAACTGAGATGGCCCTCACTTTCAAGTGGGGGGAGAGACCTATAATTCAGAAACACTCGTCATAAAAACATGCTATGAGTGATAAATCTAGAAGTCCGAAAGACCAATTCCCATGTTAAATTTCAATTCAAACCACTAGCGTTATATTCAAGATAGACAAATTAATAACAGTTAATGACATACCATTAAATAGGCGCACGCCACGCATGTGCATGTGTATGTGTATGCATAACTAAAAAACTTCGTTAAAATATTATTGATACAAAAGTGCCTACATCTAAATGAAATTGCATTCAATAGACATTAATTTACCCTTTGCACGCGCCAGACAAATTATTACTTATAAATATTGTATTATTAGAATAATTTCAATAGGTAGGGTGAGGGTGCAAAACAGAAAATTAGGGTTGAAATAGCTAAGAGCTTAAAAATCAAACGAGTAGTTATAGATGAAATTTTGAAAGACCATATTCATAATAATTGATTATTCATTACTTCAACAATAAGCCCACTAATTAGGCAATCGTAACCTGATGTTCTTAATCTTTTACTGAAGCTAGCTTCAATTTCCAATTCATACAATATGTAGATTAGCTTGGCTACAAAACGAAAGATCCAATTATTTGTAATATTAAAAATGAATTAGAAATTTATACTGCAGTGCGTAAATATACTTTAAGATTTACGTGAACTAACAAATAATGAGAGAATAATGTAGCACCATGCATCCACTAATCCAACATGGTTAAATTTAAGCTCCTTTATTTACTCAAACATTATGGATGATTTACAAGTAGAAAAACTACAGTAAAGCGTATCTCCAAACGAATTTTATGGTCAACGTCACTGGTAGGAACGCCCATATTGGGGAGATAGTATTATAATATTTGGCACTGAAACGATTTATTTCAAATACGCGTTTCTATTGACTTCAGAAACGTATATATATATATATATATATATATATATATATATATATATATATATATATATATATAATAAATCTTATCTCTACCGGTATTTAGAGCCATTATACTTAGTATATTCTTTCATCCAATCCTAACTGTGCATTTGTCGAAACCAATTCCCTCTTCGTTATGTCAATCTTTGTTTTGCGCAATTTAGACCACTCCTTTTGCGTAACGTCATTTGGTGTGTCATCGCTTTCATTGTAATTGCGCCCGTAACGATGGGTGTGTCGTATTTTGCGAGAAATAGGCTATAAGTGAAGGCCTGTCAATAATGTCTTTGTTTTAGTCCAATTTAACTTCTTGAAGGATGCTTTCATTTTCGAACCCGGATTAATTGAAATTACCTGATCTGCGTTTTGACTAACGCAGCTTGTTCCAGTAGTTTTCTTTTGACAAAATATTTTGTCAAAAGAAAACTACTGGAACAATGAAAGCTGCATTGGTCAAAACGCAGATCAGGTAATTTCAATTTAATTTATTTTTGAGTTATTTTCTGCACGTTTAGGGAGAGCTTCTGCTTCAAAAGTAAGAAGCATAAAACAAAGACTGACATAACGAAGAGGGGATTGGTTAAGACAAATGTACAGTTGGGATTGGATGACCGAAAATACTAACGAATCCGAAATAATGGCTGTATATACTGCTAGAATTAAGATTTATTAATATATGTTATTTCATGAGGTACGTTTTTGTTCTTATATTTTAATGAATGGTAGAACTGGCACGATAATATATATATATATATATATATATATATATATATATATATATATATATTAATGCGTGAGTATGTGTGAACACAAGTATACATAAATTTCATTAAATTATAAGTGTAGGTATCTATTTTACATGCACAATTGTGCTTGCCTCATGGGTGTTATAGATAAATAGCCTTTAATACAATATACATATTATTTTATACTGACAAATTTAGGTGCATAATGAGGCAGGTGTTGTATAAAGATCAAAACTTTGATTAAAATAAATACGGAAAAGTTGTTAGTAGCCTTTCTGCTACTTTCACACAGGTTTGTTGAAATGAGAACCCAGTGATTTTGTGAAATTGACGGCATTCGTTTATATTCAGTTTCTTAAATAAATAGATATGCCAACACGAACGTGTTACAAACTGATTGTCATTTGAGGGATCTGGCAATTTAATTGGTAGAATTGCCTGATTAATTTATTCAATTAAGCTAGCAGGATTCACGTTATGAAATGTAGTCGCTGAATTTAATTGACTAGTCAATTTCATAATTTCACAGATTCTCGCAGTCTGAATTTTCTATCGACTTAACTAATCGAATACAGATAATTATTTTCACTAGAAGAGAAAACAAGAAATAGAGATTCGCTGTCAATTTTTAAATATATAACATAGAAGCATATTTTAAAAGGCTAATAAAAAAATCAAATTAAAAATAAATTTAATTTCCATAATGCCTAATAATGACTTTAAAAGTTAAACCAATAAATTTTTCTACACGCTTACTTAACAGGCATGCATTATACATCATTTCATAAAAAACTTTGAGAAAAATGAATGTATGCAACGAGTCTTTTAAAAACGTTTTACACCATAAATACGATCTTTTAGGGGAATTTATTTATGCGTGTTACTAGATCCAATTATGCATATATATATATATATATATATATATATATATATATATATATATATATATATATAATGGTCAGTATTTATGATTTTATTGTAAATTATGAATGAATCTGACTATTTTTCCAAATTACAAACTACTGTGATACAGCATTAACTGCATAAGTTCGGACTTAGTTAAAAAAACAAAACAAGTCATTAACACCAGACAGTAATTAGTTATAAGCAGGCCAATATTACACATTGCACATATAGTTCAAGATAATATCAGTCAAATTGGGCAGATTAGGAGCAGCTTGCCATTTATTTGCTCATTATATTTATTGATTGGTAAATGTTTAAGATATCGCATCGAACTTTGCACAAGGGAGATTTTGAAGTGGATATATGTTTGGATTATCTTATACTGCCATGTCTTATATTAGCAAAGTTAATTGCGAAATATAGTCCTGTTTGTGAAGTAAAGCAATGAATCCACAAAGGATAAGTTATTTCACTATTTTCTTGGCTTGTAGTTAAAATAGTCTAAGCTGCGTGATATGTGGTATTTGCTATGGTAGTGATAGTATTAGTAGTAATATTAGTATAAGTATTAAGAATAATATAAGTAGTGACTTTATTGGTAGATTTATGTGCAGAAGAAGCAGAAGTAGTATTAGTAATAGCAGCATTAGTATTGGTAGAAATAACAGCATTATTTGAAGAAGAAATCGTATTAGCACTCGTACAACTAGTAGCAGTAGTAGTAGTTTTTTGTAGTATTATTAATGGAAGCAGCATTAGTGGCGTATTAATAAAATTACTATTATTATTAGTAATAGTAGTAACATTATTATCATTTTTATTAGTAGTAAGAGTATAATAGCAATATAAGCAGTAGTAAATTTAGTGGTAGCAGCAACAGCAACTGCAATTGATTAAGAAGTAAAAGTATTTATATTATTATTATTATTATTATTATTATTATTATTAGTAGTAGTAGTAGTAGTAGTAGTAGTAGTAGTAGAAGAAGAAGTAGTAATAGTAGTAGTAGTAGTAATAGTAGTAGCAGTAGTAGTAGTAGTAGTGGAGGGAGGAGTAGGAGGAAGAGGAGGAGGAGGTGGAGGAGCATGAGCAGGAGGAGGAGTTGATGTTGTAGTGGTAATATTATTATTATTGACAGCAAGGTTAGCGAAATAGTACCAGTTATATCATCATCAGCAGTAATAACAGGATCAGTAGCAGTAGTAGTAGTAGCAGAAGTGGTAGTAACAGTTGTACTGGTATTATTATAGTAATATTAATTGTAGCAGTAGTAGTAGTTTTGCAAGTAATACTAGTACTAATAGCTGTAATTGTGGCAGTAATATTAGCAGCAGGAGCATCAACAGATTTTGTAGCTTTGCCAGCAACAATATAAGGAATAGCAGTAGTTTTAGTCGATGTAGTCTTAATTATAGAACTTCAGAAGAGACAGTAGTAATAGTCATAGCATTATCAGTAGCATTAATAATAATACTAGCTATAGTATTAGCAGTAGTAGTGATATTTGTAGTGGGAGTCATAGTTTTAGTATTAGTATTTTAGTGGCAGTAGTATTAGCAGCATCAGCAGGAGAACTATCAGTAGTAATAACAATAGTATTAATTTTATCGAATTAATAGAATTAGTAGCAATGGTATTTGTAGCAATAGTATTAATATTTTATGTAGGGTCAATCGTAGTGATGGAAATAGCATTAGCAGAAACAGTAATAGTAGTATAATTATGCGAACATTGGTTGATCGCGCGATAACAAAACTTATTGTAGTGAAGGTTGCGAACTTATATAAACATCAACCTTGATTATAGTAATATAAGTAGTATTAGCAGAAATAGCAGCCGCAGCATTATTAGAATTAGCAGTAATAGTAGTAGTAGTACTTGTGGCAGTAATAGTAGTAGTGATTACAATAGTTTAAGTAGTAGTATGAGTACTTTAGTTGCAGTAGTATTAGAAGTATCAGCAGCAGTAGTAGTATTAATAGTGGTTGTAGTATTATTATGAATAATAACAGTAGTGGCAGTTCTGGTGTCGTAGAAGTACTATTTGTAGAAGTAGTAGTTGTCGTTGTTGAAGTAGTAGTTATAGTAGTATTAGCAGCAGCATTATTATTATTATTAGTGTTAGTTATACTAGCAGTGGCATCAGAAATGATAATAGTAGTCAGTCTAGTTAAGACAATAGTAGTAATGGTAGTAGAATTAGTACTGTGAGCAGAGGTATTAGCTTCTGTAGTGTTAGTATTTGCAATTTAGTAGTAATTGGTCTTGTTTTTTATATAGCATTCATTTTTCCAGCATATTATGGACTTTTATTTAGAGTTTGTTAGCTTGATATTAAAGCCAATAACATGTTATATTCATTCGTCTATACAGACTAAGCATGGCATAATTTATAAATTACAATTCACCCAGTTGACTGGATTCGTCCTTATAAGAAACACTTCTAGTAATGTATGAATATTTCTGCGACAGGTGTTGAATCTAGGAACTTCTGCATCAGTGTCTGTGACTTTACTCACTGAGCCACACTTCCAACTGCCCAATCAATGATCGTTTTAGTATATCAAGGTTCAATTCAATACGACTTCCTCAAGTGGCGTGATGTCAGTTCTATAATTACAGATTGGAATAGCAGATAAAATGCTATATAGTTTCTACCTGAAGGAAGGACCAAACAAAACCATAATGTAGTATATAAATTATACTTTTGTGCAAGGTGCGGCAGGGAAGCGCAGTTAATATGGTCACCGTCTCCGAAGCAGGCATGAATAGATTTGAGCGCTTTCCGCTTCAAAATCTATGGATATTACTTGAAGTGTTCCGAAAATGGACGATAATTTAAACAATAATTGATTTGCGCGGTGTATAATTTTTAAATCAAAGTTTGTGAGTTGGTAACACATCCCATTGTATTTAACCAGTCGTCGAACGTGCGACTGGCGGTATGTTTTTATGTTGTTCGATGACTGTTAAATAAAATGGATTGGTGCTTCAAGCACAAACTTGATTTAAAAGAACGACGATAATGTTCTACTGATTTAATTGCACTTTCTACATTATACAAGGCTTTGTTTACTTTGGCAATTGTACCTACTATGAGATTGGTTTTTATATGAAGTCCACAAAATTTATTTCAATAATTTCATTCCCCGTCTTTGCAATCAACGCTCGTTTAATTATTTTAATGAATTCTGCAAAGCGAATCGTTTGGCAATTAATATGATTATGTATTAAGTTATGGGAATGTTAAAAGTATGCCTTTGATAGCGTTTAGCCATTTTTCGAGTAAATATGCGCTACAACCTTATAAAACAAGTTAAATGCTTCTTAAAGGATGGTTTTATTTGCAAACCTAGATTAATTGAAATTACCTGATCTGAATTTTGACTAACGCAGATTAGCTAATTTCAATTAATCCAGGTCCGCTATTAAAACCATACTTCAAGAAATATTTAACATGGAATTATAGCAGCAAAGCCGTTAAATGGTATTATAAAACAAGATTTATTAAAAAACAGACATTTTTTAGAGATTTAAAATCTGATACATTGTGTGATTTTCAAAATTCGAGAAATTAAATTAGTACTTCAATAAAAAATAGCCTTTTATGAAATTCAAATAGCAGAGCACTGTCTGAAGTGTTTTTATAAGTCAATTGAAAAAATGTTACCTCAACAAGAACGATAAATTTATTATTTAACGAAACGACATTAACTTATTATGAGACTTACCCTTCAGAAGTATAAATGAGATGGATAATGGAAATATCTCACCCATTTTATTTGGTTGATTCTAGGTCATGTGATGAAATGTGGATCTATTAAGGATAACGACAAAATTAATAGAAACAAAATAACTAACCGGAACAAATCCTTTGTTAAACGAACATTGACTATGCGGGCTGTGATAACAATTATTTTTAATCAAGGATGCGATATTGATATAAACACCTGACTTATTACGTAAATGCATTTGCCAGTATGAATTGAGTATTGAATAGTGTAGTATAGGCAATTTATCCAGTATACAGATTTCGTCCTTATTGGGAACTAATCACGTACTGCCCAGAATTTTCCGCGGACAGGGCTCCAACCTAGACGAGTCTGCTTCGGAATTCGTGGCAAATTCTGAACGTGTAGAGTTCCTAATAAGGACGAAACCTGCCTACTGTATAGATTTCCTTTTTAAATTATAAAATACTTAGTTCATATTAACAAAATTATGTAAATAGTGGCTCAGGTGTCTACATCATGATAAAAAATTACACCTTTGTTAGTCATTACATAAATCAAGTAATAGGAGCAGATTTTCCATCCTTGTATTTTTTAAACCTACGGTTAATTAATCATCAGGGAAATGTTTTATTATATTTGTTCTTTAAACTTTGTTTACTAGAAAAAAGTAGTGATAAACTAAAATATTTAATAACTAATTTCGTAAACTCGATTATCAAGATGGTGAACGGGTTAAACTGCAATTTGAACCCAGCCATTTCGTATGGTTTAAAGATTATTTGCATAAAAATTAGGTTAATTAGAAATTCTTAACTGGAATGCCTTCTTAACCTATCGATAGATTCTGACCATTTTGAAGGTGGTATCCATGCCAAAGATAATACCAAGTAAGATGTAAATTAGCAGACTTTTAATTTTCGTACGACCTAACATCAATTTCTGAAAAAACGTCGGTTTAAAGTTGTTGTTTTAAATTGCCATGAAAGGACATCTTGGATAATCGAAATAACTATCATTGGTTGCTTCATCAATTGTAATTAGAACAGGTGACGCGCAGATGAATTGCACAAACTACCACTTCAGTGATAACATGAATGTTAACTGAGTCTTCCGAGGAAATTTACCTGACCGTTTGACGTTGTTTGTAACATTTGATAGCCAATTTTCTGTCACTTTGTTAAACCAAGTACCGATGTCATAATACGCATTATGAGTAATTTATTGTAAATGTACTCAACGGTCGACTAGTGCAATATATTTCTAAATTCATGATTTTTAAAGCAGTTAAATTAGCATATGAAATATTTATATACTTTTTCTTGTGGAGAATTAATATATATATGCAGTTATGTATGAGGTGGTGCACGCTTAGTAACAAATTATTTCACATATGACCAGAAGAATAAACCAAATTTAGCTTGAACGGAACGTATAATCTCGTGCACATTTGCTTTGGGCTTACTGACGACTCATCAAAACAAGCCGGTAATATATCCCATTACCACCATCTATTTGTGGGAATATTTGAAGGTATAATCTCCTATTAGGTTGTGTAAACATCCAGTAGTACGTAAGCATGAAATAAATGCGCACATGAGATATTACTTTCCGATTGTTCTGACTTTGGTTTATTCTTACAGTCATATTTTTTAAGTAAATAGTTACATTGGGTGCAACATCTAATACACAAATTAATATTTATCAGTTATCTACAAGAAACAATATCTATATATTTAATTCAATGGTGTCATTATTACTGGGAAAAGTGATAACTAACATCGCTTTAGGCTAGAGTTTATGAATTTACTGGAGTACATGCGTTTAGTCTTAGTTGTAATTCTTAATTTTGTGAACCTTCGCATAACTTGAATTCCATTGTGTTGCTATCATGTACAAAAACCGTAATAATGGTAATATTTAAATATTCAGCAACCATAGTGTTGGTATCAGGTACTGAAATAACCACCATAGAATTGGTACACATTGCAAGCTCGATATATATATATATATATATATATATATATATATATATATATATATATATATATATATATATTAAAGTATGTCGATATTAAAATTACATTGTAGAAAATTTTGTATGAACCCACTTTTTCCACATTCCTTAACCAAAAATATACTGAGTATAGGACGTTATACCGGCTTCTACTTATAAGTTGCTAGTTAGCACGAAACGAATGTGCACTTGAGATTTAACATTCCCTTCAAGCTGAATTTGTTCTATTCTTATGGTCATATTTGAACTAATTTGTTACTAGGTGTGCAACACATAATACATAATTGTGAATAAAACGTGAAATACCTTTTACAGCGTAAACCCTCTAGTTTTTACAGAAAATGTGATGAGATTCAATAACTCAGGTTTGTTTCCATGGCCTAAGGTAAAATATCACCATTTTTATTAATATATTTTAAGCAAAATTTGCGAAGAACAACAATAATCTATCAAGAGCAAATTGGCGAACTCCTAATAAAATGACACATAACTGGATTAAATGAAATTAAATAGATCGAAATTTTGAAGTATAAAACATTAATAAGGGACGTAAAACGGAATTTTGATTGCATTTGGTGTTGCGTAAAACTAGGTATTTCTTTCAAGTGTTGTGGAAGCAATAATTATGATTTCGGTAGCAATTCATTCTTATTGAAATAATAGCTGCAGACAAACACAAAATCGACATTTTCATTTAAACGATATTTTAAATATTTTAAATCTGAAGTAGTCCTTCAGGCGACAACATGGAAGAGAAAAGTTATCTATAGACTAGTCTATTTAGCGTTTCGTCTAAAAAATAGAGTGCAACTGAATTATTTTGTTAACAAGCGCGGAATTAAACCATTATTGTCGATAAAACTATGACATATTTCTTATAGCATTAGCTTTAGCAAACAGAAGAATGCTTGGCTATACTTAGTTCACTTCACCAGAATTTTGTAAAAGTTATAAAATTAATGAGTGATGTAAATAAAACAATTTGTCCATTTAAGTTAAATGTCAAATCGTAAATAAGTATCGCCAATTTTATTTCATTTTTTGGATATAATTTAAAGGATTAGTTCAATTATGACCAGAAGGATAAACCAAAGACAGCATGAACGGGAAGTATAATCTCTTACACATTCGTTTAGTGCTTACTGGCGACTCATCATTAGGAGCCGGTATTACACCCTTTAACCATTATATATTTTTTGGTGAGAAATGTGGGAAATAAGGACGGTACAGTCTCCTTTACTAATGTGTAAGCATGTGGTAGTGGAGCTATGTTCAATAAAAGTCTTCCACAATACGACTTCAAAGCCAACTCACTATATATAATATATATACCAAGCCTGTAAAGGGTACCAACACTATGGCTAATGTATCAGTACCTGATACCAATTTATTGTTTGGTGAAAAGGTAAGTGCTATCAACGCTATGGTTAAAGACTTGGTACATGTTACCAACACAATCTATTTCAACGTTGCTAAAGTTCACCAAAATTGTGAATTAGTGAGATTTCCGAACACATACACTCTGGCCTTGATCGATATCATTTATTACATTTCGCAGTAACCATGACATCATTCAATACAATATACAACAGTTAGATACTTTTTGTGGCGGAGAACTAATAAATATGCAACTGTGTATTAATTGTTGCGCACCTAGCAACAAATAATACCAAAAATGACCAAAAGGATAAACCTAAGACAGCACGAACGGAATGTGCATGATATTATACGTTCTGTTCATGATGTCTTTGGTTTATCGTTTTGGTCATATTTGAACAAGTTTTACTAGGTGCGCAACACTTAACGCACAATTGCATGTGTATTAATTCTCCTCTACAAACAGCATTTAATTAACGGATTTTTGCTAGCTTAGTTGAAACAAAAATCTCATTCTATCAATTCAATTGCACAAAATAGCACAACTACAATCAATTACGTATACTGGTGCGTTTCTACATTCCACAATCATCTTTAGAGCAGGACGGAAAATTGACAAGCGAGCATAAATTCTAAAGTCATGTATAAGCGGAGACAAATTAGATATGCGGCTTTTACATCTTGTGGTCGTGCATTCATTGAAAATGTCGTGTAATGTCGGTTGCAGGGTTTCCGGGACATCACAGGTATTAAGCTTATGCGGCTTTCGTTACATACACATAAGTTATACAATTAAACAATCATATTAGATGTCATGGTGGCGAATGGTATATGTTATACGACTGGATGAATACGAGGAAGGCGGTGTTTATATCAAGCTCGTAAATTGGATATTATAATTTTAATCTATACCCGCTCAATCAATGTTTGCTTTATTGAACAACCTATACAAATTTGGCGAAAACTGCTTATTGCTAATTTTTACGATTGCGATTGGAGCATCATTTGTCAGATTGCTGTCGTGCTCTGGTGATGATCAGGGAAGATCGAAACACGTCATTATCTGTGACAGATGGGAGTTTCTCTACACTTTACGATTAATTGAATACTATGGCATTGGTGATTATATGTGGCTCGCAAATTTTATATAACTCATTCCTATCCCCACCCGCGCAATCAACGATTATATAATTCAAGTAAAGGTGATTTTTTATTAGTTTATTCAGGAAACATAACATTTAAGAAATATATTCTTTTAATTGATTTAATCCTTGCTAGATGTAATAAACCAATCAATATCAAATATAATTTTGCTCATTTATACATGTTCTTTAAGTGAACATGGTTGAACATATTTATCAAGAGTTTCACATGCCTTTATGTAAACAAAGTTTTTTCTTGTGCACTTTTGTAAATTATTTTTGTAGCAAACCCAATATGCACTTCGCCTCCATATTTTTTTCTCCCTTTCTTTCACTCATTCTCGCTATCTTACTCGAAGTTGATCAAACCTACGTCTTTTAACTGTCAAACCTCATCGCCTCCTTCTAATATCTGCTGCTTCTTCATTAAGAAAATCTCGAAAATAAAAATATTTTCGTCTTTGAAATGAAAAATAGATCTGCAATTCAACTATTATAATCTTTTTCGCAAATTTTAATATCCAATTTTTTCAATTAAATAAATAATGGAATTATGGCTACTTAGTCATTTTGATTAAAGTATTATATTTCTTGTTAAAACTATGGGGCTTTATAATTAAATCCGTCACAAATTGTTATGTGATCTCGTATTTTTATATAGAAATAGCGTGACTAGCTTGTCAGTACATACAATGCACTACAATATGCATCATTTTATCTTTATCCAACAAAAAAACACAAAGTTTGTCGGTTAATTAAGAAGAACCATGATCTTTTCAATTGTACTAGATAGATATTTGTCCAATTTTTAGATATGTATGAGTGCGTGGTCCCTTTCGTTAAAAAAATCAATAAATTCTTCAGTTTAGAAAATGAGTTTTTGACAAAACATTTGGCGAATAAATGAAAAAAATTATTCACTTATTTATGCCGTATTGACTCAGATTAAGCATTCACACAGTTAAACCCGTTACTATAGTTTCATAGCAATACCTTCGGATGTATTAGGCGATATCGAAGTGTACAACAGTAACGGTGTAACACAGTATAACAGGTTATCGGTGGGGTGTTTATGAAGACAACAAACCTAGGCATACTAAGCAAATTTATTTGAAAACGGCCAACCAAATAAGTTACTATAGTCAAGGTTGCGATCTCGAACCCTAGTGTTCGAGCCCTATTCGCGGAAAATTTTAGCCCGTACATGATGCTTTACCAATAAGGACGAAACTGGTCTACTGAATGAATTGCCTTTTCTAAACGATACAATTCTTAGTTTATACCGACAAATATATGTACTTAATCAGTCAGGTGTTTATATCAAGATAGTAACCTTGATTAAACTAATTGATATCACCGCATACACAAGCATTATACGTTTAACCATATAAGTTTCTTCAAGCAGTATCGAAGGTCCATTGCATTTTTTCTTATAGAAGCAAATGATGGAGGCTTTAGCCTGACGAAACTAAACTGTATTTCTAGTTAATGCAGAACTCGATATTAAAATTATGTATAAAATATGTAGAGCTCTTGTATAAAGTAATGGATTTCAAGATTTGGAGAAAAATTGGTTGACGGGGAAGAAGTTACAAAATGAAATTTACCCGTATTCAAAAGAATAGCAACGATTGTAAAAATTTGCAGTTTTAACATCAGTAACTATGTTAGGTTTTCAATATTTTTGATTACCAACAAAAAATCACTGTTTGAATTTAGGCATTTACTTCTATAACAAATAAGAATAAAATTAAAGAAGTAAAATTACGTATTGATAATTACGTAAATCTTTAAATTATTTGATCATACCTAATATAGGTTCATTATAGCTAATCCCGTTTGTTTGGAGTATTTTACGTTTATGCGTGGTTCTTGCAGCTACTGGTTCATTTCTTACATTAAATTGTATGTACAATGAACCTTATATTAGGAATTCTAGAGAGGACATCATCTATGTTTTCAGTGCAGTATTTCATTTAAATATGTCTAGTTGGTCCTAAATGTAATAAGTCATCTGCGGGCTTAAATTCAATGTTTGCAGCCCTAACTTCCAGTTCCGGTTTGTAAATGTGTTCACTTAATTGTGTACAATTAAAACTCAGAATCACATATATTTTGCTGCGGCAAATCACAAGATGTACTTTTAACTTCTGCAATCAAAACATGCTGACAACCATTAGTATTGCTATCGGCGAAAAAATTATAGATTGATAAAATAAGGATAAATATCAAACCTGGCTCAATTTAAGCTCCAATTTAGGATAACGCGTAACATTGCTTTCAGAGAGGAAAGTGATGAAATGGCTCAGAATTGTCATGTTAAAGATCTGCAGCAACACCGTGGTGGCTGGCCCATGTAGAAGTCCGATTAATAGATAATCTGCTATTCATTATTTACGAATCCATACATAAAATAAATAAAATCATCATTCCTTTGTTGGTCAAATTGAAAAACACGCATAGCTTAATATTATCGAGCAAAGTATCGTCAAATGATGCATAATGATCGGAATTCGTAAACGTGAAATCAGCCTCGAGAGCATTTTATGTAGAAATATGTAAACTATTTAATCTATTGACTACAGTTAACTAAAGATGAATCAGGCAAATTTTTTTGTAAAATGACATTATTGATTGCGCAAACGGGCACAAAGTTATTAAATTCAAGCATGCTCACACATCGAAATTCCAATTGCGATTTGTAACCTGCCGAACTCACTGATCATGAAGGGAGCACAGCAGAAAGCAGACTAGCGAGAAATAGATCGATATATATATATATATATATATATATATATATATATATATATATATATATATATATATATATTGAAAGTAAACAAACAGAAAAGTTAAACTGGGTGGGAGTGTGAAATAAGGGAATTACCTATCAATTCCGGACATCACCTCCAGTTCGCAACTTCAGACGAGTATTCACCATTTGATATGTGCGAGGTTTTAAAAACCTGTTAAATATTTAAGGATGAATACACGTTTACAATTGCACAACAATTCATTGAAATCTCGCACGTATGTTTTCCCGTCGAAGCATTTAAGGTAATTACTATATGCAATAACAGAAACGGTTAGACAAAATGCAGCCAGATTTCGGCAGGAAGAATTAGCATGTTCAGACATTGAGCTTGAACTGGAGTTTGGTGCCGGCAATTGATTGATCCCTTTATTCGCACGCTTTCTGTGTATAATTTTTTTGATTTGTTTCTCCTTTCACAATATTTTTGTGCATATATGCATACACAGATACTTTTTTCCATTTGCAAAATTATGTGACGAAATGGACAAGGAGAACAATCCTTTATCTGATAAAATTTTTTTCAACTTTGAATACGGAATAGATACAAT
>JAQBSW010005729.1:0-54931 GCA_029291075.1 Eudiplozoon nipponicum | reverse complement strand
CGCAAACTTGATTTAAAGAATTCTATTGTATTTGTTTATTTGTCGGACAACATAGCAAAACTACCGCCAGTCGCACGCACTCGCACAATCATTAATTGTTTAATTGTATTACCTATTTAAAATTTAATGATTGTGCAGTAAATTGTGTGCGTTCTCCCAATGAGTCAGTCAATTTCGAAAGAAATCCTAACGAAACCTTAAAACACGTTTTCCGATTAAAAACAACACAGGGAGAGGGGTAATTATTAAAAACATTTTTGCCAAGTTTTGTTTGGTGAAATGCTGGGTTGACACTAGTCATCATATTGAGTAGGATAGCTGGAAACACGTATCCATATGTAACCGCATTAGATTTACGTGGCTAATTATAAATAATTTTTAAATAAAATCGCGGAGTAACAATATGAGTGCCTCTGTATTTGAAAAAATGCTATGTATCACAACTTATTGTAGTCATATCTAATTAAAAGATATTATTATTATTAAATATTCAGATTAAGATATTAAATTTTGAGACAGAAGAAAAATGGTCCACAATTTTGTTTTTAAAATTCGCCATAAAAATCAAATGGCACTTTCCACCATGAATGAGGTTTTGAGATCTAGTCCTTAACAATTTTGTTAAATTATTTAAATCAAGTTTACGAGCTTGAAATAAACACAGAATCATTTTATTCAGCCAGTCAAACAACATTTTAGAAATATCGTCAGTCACACGTACTGACAGGATTCAAACTTTCATGATCATCATCAGAGTACAACGACAAACTGACTAGGGAAAATCGAATTGCAATGAGTATATATGAAAAGCAAAATTATATATGCGGCTCTCACCTCCAGTAGTTTTGCATAAATTGTAATTGACTTAAAATGTCGGGTGTACAGTTTCCATGCAGGCACGAACATTACATTTTTGCTGCTATCGCCGCATATATTCAGGTACTACAATTAAACAATACCTGATTGCGAGGGTGGTGTTAACAATTATTCCAATCAATTTTGTGAGCTTCAAGTAAACACCAATACCATTCTATTTAACCAGTCAACCAACTACATAGCACAACTATCGTCAGTCATACTTACTGACGCGTTTCGAACTACCATAATCATCAGTGTACGACGGCAAACTTAATAGCGATGATCAAACCGCAATGTAGATAATTGAAAATCAAAATTAGATGTGTCTCTCACCCCTAGTAGTTTTGTACAAATTGTACTCGCCTGGAAATTTTGTTTGAAAAGTTTCTATGCAGTCACGAGCATTATCTTTTTTCAGCTTTCACCGCATATATATAGGTACTAAAATTAAACAATCATTGATTGTGTGGGTGGCGGTAACCATTCGTAAATTCAAGTTTGCGAGTATGATGTAAACATCAATCTAATTGTATCTAACCAAGCATCGAACAACGAAGCGAAACAACAGCAGTTATAAATACGTCGAGTATGCGGGACGGGTGGATAGAATTACAGACTCCGAAGCAGACGTGCTCATGTTCGTTTCCCGTCCACGCCAAATTCCGGATAGTACTTGCAGAGTTACTAATATGGACAAAATATGTCTAGGGGATAATTTGCCTTTTCTATCCAGTGTAATATTGAATTTATGTTGACAGCATATGCACAATCAAGATTATAACAATAGAGTTACAATAAATATACTATTTTTCTAAGCGACATCGTTTCTGTTGTATAATGAAGGTCGGGTGTGATTAGTTAGAACTTTAGGTATTAAGTGATCCCAAATATGTTCCGTATGAATGGAGGCAGAACCAGAAGTTATAATTTGGTTTCTGAATTCAAATTTCGTGTTGTATGTGGGGCGAGTGAGGCACTAAATAGAGTCACAGACGTCGAAGCAAATCTACCCAGGTTAGTATCTCGTCTGTGGCTACTTCTAGACAGTATTTGAAGAGTTACCAATAAGGATGGAACCGGTCCACGGAATGAATTTTCTTTTCTACATTATCCAATGCTTAGTTTACAATGAATGTGTATAATGGGACTGACGTTTATATCAAAATAGAACCTTGATTTAAATAAATAAATAATTGTTTTTGGTTAGTCATTATAACATTTAATCTTATTTGGCAGCGTCTTTGACATTGATTTTTCTCTTGCCAAACAAGTTGCTTATAAGTATGTATTAGGTTTTGCGAACCTAGTAACAAATTAGTTCAGTAGTTCAGTAGTTGCTTATAAGTCAGTATTGGATCTAATTGAATACAAACATTTGCTCTCTTAAGCAATTTTTATTTGATAATAAATAATTAAATCTTGTCGAGATACTTAGTATATATATATATATATATATATATATATATATATATATATATATATATATATATATGGAGAGAGAGCGCGAATGAATGGGGATAAGAGAGAGAGAGAATGAGAGATAAAAAGAGAGAAATAAAAAAGGAGAGACCAAAAAATAAAGGAGGTTAAATATTATGGTATAACTAGAGTATGAATATACGTAAATACGATGCTGGTAGAAACTACACGATGCGTTGGATTGCAAAGGAAATTCATAACCTGGACCGGTTTCGCCTCCGTCAGCACTCGTCAGAAATAATAAATGGATTTCCATAGATTGGGAACGAATTTTTCGGAATTTGTTTCAGAGTCACATCTCACATTCTATGCGACGAGAGTAGATCATTGTATGAATTTAATATTGTTATACTCACATATTGGTATATTTTTATATTAACTTAAATCCTGTCGCAGTATTTGAATTAAAAATGATTTCTGCGAGAGGGCAGATCGGTATTGAACAGCTGAATTTTACGTTCGAATGTGTTATAAATGGGGTTCACTTATGGCACCTAATTAAACTGAAACATAAGTTGATGTAAAACCGAACCTTGAATGAAATGCGCAGCCCTCGCTGCGTACAAAATAATGCACGAGTGTTTGTGAGATAGACATTACAATTCTGGTAAACACTGACGAGTGTTCATTACAGAAGCAACCAGTTTAGCAGAAAAATTGCGTTTGAAAAATTATTTTAGGCATAGTTTTTGCCAGCATATATATATATATATATATATATATATATATATATATATATATATATATATATATACAATTAAACGCACAAAATGAAGATTTCCAGGATGAAGAAGGTTTTCTTGTACCTCTTGCATCCATTTTTTGGTTGCTTGCAATTGCCAGAATAAAATTTATTCATGAAATTAAAATTGTATAATTCATGCAAAATCCATGGATAGAATGTGTTCTATTATTGACCAAATAATATGATAAAATTTTCATTAGAATGTAGAATTTTTAAATCACCTCCTTAATATTGGTTAGATCATTAATGACGAAAGTATTTCGCTTTACCTATCAACACTTCTCACCATTCAGTGGAAAATATTTGATGCTCTAGTTTAGATATGTTTCGTTTTTCAATAAAATTTTTACCGCTGTCACTAGCTGAGACAGCATTTAGCCTAAAGATTTCTTAAAAATTTTAATTTGATGCATTAAAATAACACTAAGCGTTTGCCAAAGAGAGAGCGACTCACTTGTCCCTCATTAACAATTTTTAGTTATTTATTTTCATATAACAGCGTAGATGAATTAAGTTCGATAATGACTAATCCCGGCGGCAACAATTTTATATTATTTCAGGTATACAATTTTATTCGGTTATTTTTGTGTACATTTAATCTGAGAAATAAATCATGTATGGCAGTACAAATAAATTATAAATCGTTTATATAAAACCCAGTTAAAATTGGTCATTTTCTTTTCACTAGAACTCAACTTGACAGAAATATAAAGTTCTTTATATAGTATATTTCGCGGATAGCAAGGGGGACAAAGTTAGATTAAACAAAAATATTGTTCACCAACAAACAAAAAGCGGAAAAGGTACAACACTGAGGCATGCACACAAACAACAATTTACTAGTTTTCATTCAAATCATGCGAAATGTCACTGCTTTCTTAATTCTTCAAGTAAAGACTTCGGATGGTGTCTCCAGTTAAAATGATAAATTGAAATATTTCGTCTTTTGGTTGGGTACACCTAAATGCTTTTTATTGTTATTTATGCTCCACGTTCTTGTTAACAAAATTTTCGAAGCACCTGTTTTCTAAAAAAAATTTTTTCAACGCCGCAACTTCTTGGCATTGAAATTTATCAAAACAATTCGTTTTATACTCTGGGATAAATATTGTAGCAAATTTCTCTTTCAGAAGTTTTGGACTCCGCTGTTATATTGTATACATTGTCCAGACCATATCTGCTTTGCGATATTTTTTTTCCTTTTAAGACTGCCCCCTTAGCAACACGTCATCGAAAGGTAGTGCGTTAGACTAAGATTTTTTATGCCCGAAAGTAAATTGAATGTGATGTTTAGATGCCTTCATTTATGTATATGAAGGTGTCAGTAACTTATCTCAGATGTGTATCACAGTATATTTTTAATGTTTCCAGATAGAAAATTTAGAAATGAGTCAGGATCATCCATCTTGGAAGAAATTAGTAATTTTCAATGCACCAAAAATAAAATCATTTTATTTCACGTGTCTTAATTTGAATGACATTTAATAATTAATCTCTCAAAGTGGCAATGGCGACACACGACACTTAGGGTCAAGTATAAATTTTAGTCCATTCATTTCTATGTATTTGTATTCTTAATTTAGGAATAAATGTAATATATGTTATATTATAATATATATTATATTATGATATATATTATATATACATTAAATAATTAATTTATTATACGTCAGATATATAAAACAGAGCTATAAAATATGGGATTCATCATCCTAAATATTAGGATTTATTTTATTTTAAAACGACTTATCCTATGCCAAATACACAATTGATTATTGTAATATAAAAAACGCCTGTTTCAAATAAACATTAAAGGTAAGCTTCCCTCAATTTATCTGTCTAATATTGTTTATTTATACAAATGTCATACCTGCTCAGTGCGCTATATATGCCAGTCTAGCTGATTACCAAAGATGCGAATACGGGAGGATTACAGACAAAAAACAGCTGGCATGGAGGAGAACATTTCCGCATTAGCTGAACACATGCTTTATAAATACACACTCCAAAACGGCCGGATTTTCATGCTTTCCTTAAAACAAAATACGAAAAACGTTTCCAAACATCGTAGGCTGTTATATGCAGAATCGTATCGCTAAAAAAATAAACATTAGTTCATAAATGATTTAATTATAAACCAATGATTTACCATAATCAAGGTTGCGATCCTGATATGAAAACCTGACCCATTAATTACATATACTTTGTCAGTATATACGAAGTTATGTGTAGTGCAGAAAAGGCAGTTCATTCAGCAAAAAGGAGTTTCGCCTTCATTGGGAACTCATCATATACTGGCCAGAATTTGCCGCGAACAGGGCTCGAACCTGGACACGTCTGTCCGCGGCAAATTCTGGCCAGTACGTGATGAGTTCCCCATAAGGACGAAACCGGTCTACAAGCTGAATTGCCTTTTCTACACTATACAATTCTTCGTTTATACTGACAAATGTATGTACATACTATGTGTGGAAACATTTTTCGTACATATATACATATATATATATATATATATATATATATATATATATATATATATATATATATATATATATATATATATAGTGATTTGGCTTTGAACGCATTGTCGAAGACTTTTTAATGCAAATTGTACCATCCAATTGTCCCATTTTTCTCACCAAAATATATGGGGAGTATAGGAAGCAATACCAGTTCCTACTGATGAGTCGCCAGTAAGCACGAAACGAATGTGCATATGAGATTATACCTTCCGTTAATGCTGACTTTGCTTAATCATGTTTAAAATAATTTGTTACTTGGCGAGCAAGACCTAATATGTAATTGTTTCTTTTTACTATTAGCTAATTGACAAGTCAATAGTCTATGTTTTTATCTACCTCTGTTTAATATTTCAACCAATAACTCATATTTAAAATGAATTTGTGTAAAACTTATTTTTATATGAAGGATGTGCAATTGCTCAGATTCGACGAGGACATCCGCACACAAGTATAATTCTGCAGACGAATCACTTACTTCAGCGCAGACAATCGCCTATCTGGACATGGAAATTGCTGCGCTGAAGAATATCAGAGCGGCAAATTTGAAATGCGCCAATGAAGAGCAACGCACGCGAAAGTCCAGAGCGGCTTATAGAGCTGCGGCTCGACAAAACAAGACTGCGGTGAGTGAGGAAAGTTATTTATCCTTCAATATCATTGTAAATAATTAGCATTTATACGAAAGGTGTATTTTTGTATGTCTGTTGCAAGTAAGAAACTTATATATGAGTGTTAAGCACAGTTCTGTCAATTGCTGCACGCAAATAAAATTTGATTCTGCCTAAGGTGGATGACAAAGTATTTAATTATTTGGGCATTTGGTGTTGAGATTTACTGAAAAAAGCCTGAGACGAATTTAATAAGTAGTTTAAAATGAATAGCACAGTTATACAGACCACGTATAATGTGAGAAGCCACACGAAACAAAGAGTGCAGTCCTGAAAAGCGACTTTGGCATATTTACTTGCGTAGCACTGAAAAATCGTGTGTAACGAAGCGTAGGCTGCTGTTTGAAGTTCTCACAGTCTTCAAATTAGTAATGGTGTCATGTAAGTGCCTGTTTCAGTAAGTGTAAGCCTATTTTTAGTCCTTGGTGGATTGTCCGTGATGCTGTCATTAGATAGATGCCTTTGCCTAGCGATCTTTATTGTATTGAATAACGAGTGTCAAATAACCCATATCAACCAGATTCGCTGCAGTTTGCAGACTAGCGGTACATTCAGGGCACATGGGTAGATGTAAGATAAATGAGATTCACGTAGAATCTACGCGTGTACACGAACATGTTTTTTCTATGAAAAGCCTTGCGTTTGCATATTTGGCATGATACACAAAAATTTGTAGTCAAATATTGTTGTCACTGCAGTTTGATTTTGTGATCTTCTTATTTTTTCTGTGAATTACGTAAGTATTATATTATATGACATAAAATTTCATGATAGACATCTAACAAGATCCACTATATATTTGGGTAAGGAATGTGGGATAATAGGACGGTACAATCTCCTAGACGAATGTGTAAACCTGTAGTAATGAAGCTAACATCATATAAAGTCTTCGAAAATGCGACTCCAACGGAGTCTGTAAAGGAGACTAACACTATAGCTACTGTGTCCGTAACCGATACTAACATTATGCTACGAAAACGTACATGGTACTAACACTATGGTCTCCGAGTCGGTACATGTTACCAACATGATGGATATCAATCTATGCTATAGTTCACCGACATTGAGAATTACAACTATTTCTGAACACCTGTTACTCCAGTAAATCCATACACTCTGGCCTTCATCGATATCAGTTATCACATTTCGCAGTAAGCATGATATCATTCAAATCAATATATAACAGTTAGATACTGTTTGTTGCGGAGAGCTAATATATATATGCAAGTATGTATTAGGTGTTGTGACCTAGTAACAAATTAGTTCAGCTGTGACCAGAAGGATAAACCAAAGACAGCATGAACAGAAAGTATAATCTCATACACATCCGTTTCGTGCTTAATGAAGATTCATCATAAGGAGGCGGTATTATGCTCTTTCAACTACTATATATATATATATATATATATATATATATATATATATATATATGCATGCTATTCGTTTATACTGGTGGATGATTAGTAGGAACCGACATTAGGCCCAAAACGCACTTTATATTCGACAAGGAAATGTAAAATTTTTAGCTGCCTCTAATTTCTTGAACAAGTATTCAGTGGGTATTGGGCGTTGTACTGACTCCTACTAAAGGGTCGCCAATAAGCACGAGACGCATACTTGCATAGGATTATAATTAGTGTCTTTGCTGAATGCAGTAAAAGAACGAACAAAATTACAACTTAACATTGAGCCTATGAAAAATTTCATATTATATAAAAAACTAGCCATATGTCAAGAAATCGCCGAGCACTCAGAGTGAAATACTAAGAAATTCCTAAAACGCCTGTTGTTCCGACTTGCTATCCACAAAACTACAATTCCACAATTGTTAGACGTTAACCAAACCTGGACACGGCGGCTTCGAAATTTGTTGCTATATGCATTGAGCTACCTTGCCACATACTACACACAAATATCAGTTATATACTAATTAAAGTTTCATGGATAGGTTTTTCTATTACGTGAAGCCTAAATGCCATGCCTATGGACCTGAAGTTATTACTAACCATCACCAATTCATCATTATAGACCTCGTACCACGTTACATGTAGAAGTGGTAAAAAAATGAACTTTTATATAACCAAATGAACATTGGGCGTGCGGGTGGTGATACTGTTTACTTCAATGTTGCGATATTGATATAACCACTTGACCCATTATTTACATACATTTGCCACAATAAACTAAGTTTTATATAGTGCAGAAAAGGAAATTCATCCAGTAGACCAGTAACCATTGGGCTACCTTGCGGCAGGGTGGCCCAGTGGATAGAGTACCAGATTCCGAGGCAGACGTGCCCAAGTTCGAGCTCTGTCCGTGGCAGATTCTGAACAGTACATTATGAGTTTCCAATAAGGACGAAACCGGTCTACTCGATGAATTGCCGTTTTACACTACGCAATACTTGGTTTATACCTAAACATTGTCTGTACATAATGGGTCAAGAATTTATATCAAGATCGCAACCTTGATTAAATTACTTGGTAGACGTTGTTAGTAGATTCGTGCTCTTAGTTCTGCAACAAATTGTGTCACTTTCATTTAATGGTGCATATTATATCTGTCTCATTGAAAAATGAATAATGGTTGGTGCCATCAATCTGGAGGCTTCAAAACAGCGTGTAATATCTACTGAAAATGTTTCCGATTGAATCACGACTTTTCGAGTCGTCATTTCTCGCATCATCATCAGATATTCAAGAAGATACTTTTAAAAACACATAGTATGGCAAATGTAGTATCCCCGTTCGAATAAGATTTATTTGGTTTAGATTTAATAACGATTAGGAATGTCTAAATATCAGGCATTCGATAAATATTCATCTATCGGCACATATCTATATATGCGAACATGCAAACACAAACACACACACACATATATATATATATATATATATATATATATATATATATATATTAATATGCTGGCAATAAGTTTACTTACAGCCTTGCACGATAATAATAATAAAGATATAATAAAAAGTAGGCTTATGCATGAATGAGTGAGACTTTGACTATTTATTGTTCACCAATATTGATAACCATGGTCATGCTTCAAACGAAACATGTTGCGCGACAGGGAATAGAATAATTATCTCTCCTTGCTTCGATCAACGAGGGCAGATAACGTTTGTGATGGTTTGCTTAAGTAAATGTTGGTGATTAGTTAATGTGAGACTTCTATTTAGTCTTACTCAACACTTCTCTCTCTATCTCTTTCCCAAATTCCTCTACACACTATCTTTCTCTCTCTCTGCCTCTCTCTCTCTCTCTGTGTAGATAAAATGAATCCGTAGCTTATGGGCGTAATTCGTGTCAACAGACGAGGTTTTAATATCTCAGATATAATTCAAATTACTTTAACATGCCAAGGGCGCCGAAATACTGTATTTTTTCAATTATTTTATCACCCCTTCATTTTATATAACCCATTGAGACTGGATGAAAATAGGTTAACCTGAAATTGAATATTACTGCTAGTGAATTGAAAGGTTCGCAGAGAATTGCAGTAATACGAAGAGATCTATATGTTAAATCACACCGTGGCTTATGTATAAAATATTTCTATGTAAATGTATATCAGGGTATATATATATATATATAGGTATATATATATATATATATATATATATATATATATATATATATAGTTTGTATTAAAGTGTCTGGCTAATGGTATTTAAATTTGCAAACCACGCATTTACAGAGTCGGCTTGAGTAAAAGGAATAACGAACTTTATTGTTATCTTTCAGCACGCAGAATATGTGTTTCTAGATACATGCATATATATATATATATATATATATATATATATATATATATATATGTGTGTGTGTTTGTGTGTGAAAAAATACGTTGTAAATCAACCGGCAGTAATTGTTACCTTGGATAGTGCATAACGTGTTGCGGCCTTTTAAGTGACGGGACCTGTCAGGATCCATTGTAGAGGAGACAGACACCTTAAATGAAATTAATTCAATTTGTTGCAGAACTAAGATCACGAATCAAAAAACCATGTATGCCAATTGTGGATATGATAAGACATTGCTAGTTTGACATATATAAATATCAAAAAATTCAATTTATTTCCGAAGATTGGAACTTGTTCAGCCATGCTGAATAAAATGTCGAGGGCTAGATCGACCATCTTACACAAATTATATTTTGCTGGATTTTCTTTTAGAATTATATATATGTATATATATATATATATATATATATATATATATATATTCGTGGTATATATAGACTACTATAGGTGACAGAAGCATATCTAAATTTGCCTCCATATATATTCATTTCGGTTTGTTCCTCGCTAATATGTTTGCCGTCGTACCCTGATGATAATCATGGAAGGTCGAAACGCGTATGTATGCGAGACTGACGGTAGTTTTGCTATGTTGTTCGACGAATGGTTAAATAAACTTGAATTAAACAAAATCAGTTTTGTTGGTGCATGCCTTTTATAAGCATTATCATTACGTAAGTAAATATTTGAGATTAGTCTAAATTTAATTGTGTTGTTCAATTTGAATAAATTGCAAACTGGAAACTATTTTCAGTGATCACCGAAATAAAAAAATATTAAAATTATTGTAAAAATTTATTACATCTATGGAAAAATGTCTTTGGACAATTCCGCCAAATGTTTCGTTTTTATTCAAGTACGCTGATGGGGTTAAAGTTACTCAGATGTGAATTAAAGTAATTATTTTTTGAGGGAACAGTAGAACATATTTGCAATTACTGCCAAATTTTCCATTGTGTTTGTTGATAAAAGTGCCTTGTGCTAGCAATGTCATAGCAAATCCTGTTTCGATTCGCTATGAAGTTAAATATTGACATCTCATTTTAGACAGTTTTAGATAGCATAACTGCAAAATATTAAAAATCTTTGTATTAGTAAAAACAAGTTATAGCAAAATTCTTACCTCCGGACGGTAAGTAGAAGACATCACATATCAAGCGCGTAGAAATGTCTCGTCAAAATTAATCTTCTAGTAGTAGAAATCTTCAATTTGATTAATTGTGATGGTATTTATTTCCAAGACATCTCAATTGACTATATCTACTACGGTACACTCTAATTGGAGGCAATAAACTGCTTTTAGCTATACTATCCTTTGGATAATTCATCCTGCAAATAGTGGCATTTACGCTAAAGATTACATTCGAAACAGCAAATTTTCTCTATAGTGGTTTATGAATAAAATACACAAAATTATTTGAAAGCAATTGATTATTTTCACAAAGTTTAGCTTGTGCAATTATTTCTTACTAAAGAGCTCCACTCATTAACTCGCATTAACCTTAAAGAATTAGAACATTTATACTTGAAAGACAACAGAACTTGTCATCAATCCGAAAAACACTCAGGAATTAACAGTAAAGCAACTAATTGAACAAATTAGTTGTCCTGAGCGGCAGGATGGCTCAGTGGTTAGAGCACCAGATTCCGAAGCAGACGTGGCCAGGTTCGAGTCGTGTCCGCGGCAAATTCTGGCCAGTATATGATGAGTTCCAAATAAGGACGAAACTGGTCTACTGGATGAATTGCCTTTTCTACACTATACAATTCTTAGTTTATACTGATATATGTAAGTAATTAATGTGTCAGGTGTTTATATCAAGACCGCAACCTTGATTTTAATAATAGTTGTCCTTTCGTTTCCAGCCAAACACTAAATTAACATCAGTTGAACAATAAACGTTGTTCATGCAGACAGGATGCGGAAAAAATGAAATTCACTACTAGAACCTGTTTTTAAATCTAATATTTCTTGATATGGCGTTGCCTAGTAGCATAATATATGCGTCCAGACTGATAAAATAATCAAATGGAAATTTAAATATTTTTTGGTTAATACAGACAACGGCTTTGCGCTCTTATTTTCCTGTACACACAATAAAATCCACAGTATGATTTATTTAAAAAACGATTAAAACCTTCAATAGCTTTAGGTAGGTCTTTTTATATTTAGAAGCGGTTGTTACAAAAAACGTTGGCTAAAAGTGAACGCTAAAATGCGCAATATTATTTTCTTCCAATTATGATGCTCATGGGTTAACGCTACCTGATATAAAAACAATGAATATTTAGCATTGAGACTTTTTATCAAAAAAAACATGGATTCAATTTTCCGACTTCAAGCAGCTGACATCAAAATTTACTTTTCACTTGACAGGCGGTTGAATGTGGTTTTGGCTTCTTTGCTTTGTCGAAATCGGGAAAGTCTTCATCGTCGTAATTTTAGGACAGTAGCGGTCCAATGCGTATATGTGTTCTTTGATTAAAACTATTCTATCACAATAAAGTTCTATTTGACATCATATTTTATTATTTAGCTATATATTTCTGAGTGCCTATAAGCTGATAATTGTATGCTTTCATCATTATTATATCCTATAATTTAAGGGATATGCCTGGATAACGTTTTCTCTAATTATTTAATTTTTTTCTGTATGTACAGGAGCCTAAGAGAAATTTTTTTCTTATGTTACAAATTTATCGGTAAACTTCTTTTATAAACAAATTGTGACGTTTTAGTATCTGATTAAACATTTATTGGTTGCGCGGTTGGTAATAACAAGTATGTAAATCAAGGTTGCGGAATTGATGTAAACACTAGTCTTATTATAGTTGCACTTACCTCTATCAATTAAGCATTTTACAAGATAGCGAAGGTGATTCATTCAGTAGACCGGTGTTCTTCTTATCGAGGATTCCTCATTTTATGGATAGTACTACAAGTGTTCCCAATAAGGAAGAAACCGGTCTTCAGGATGAATTGATTTTTCTTTCATGTACAGTGCCTAGTTTACACTAACACATGAATAAATACTGAGTATCTTATTTCAGGGTTATCTCCACTTCTTGTTTTCAGAGCTCTGATTGTTCATACTTAAGGAGGCCAGTTTATGAATAAATCCATTAATTGTCCCTTTGATTACAATTTCAGAAGACAATTAGCAGAAAGACCTAATTTTCCGTTACATGAATTTGGAATAAAACTCACGATCCAGAAGCTGTCTACATTGTCCATTAATAACATACTTTACAGAAAAAACATCATTGGCTTATAAAATCTAATTTATTATTTAACTAATTTATAAGTAAATTTTCATTTTTTACCGTGCATATAAATCTATGGCCATAAATTAAAAGAATCTATACAATATTTAAACTTATTATTTCATTTATCTACTATTTACCTCCAGAAAAGAATAAAATATAATATAATTATAATAAAACACATATTAATAGCGATGAGGATCATGGAAGACCGAAATACGCCAGTACGTGTGACTGACGGTAGTTTTGCTATGTTGTTCAACTGGTTAAATAAAATGGGATTGGTGCTTATTTCAAGCTCGCAAACTTGATTTAAAGATATGTTATAACCACCTGTGCAACCAATGACTGTTTATTTGCGATGATTAGTTCTCTGTTCAGCTTAACCGCCGCCACATTTCAACCAAAAAATATACTTTTTGTGTTGAATAATTTGTGTCAAATTATTAATCATATCAAAAATAACATTAGTCATCCCAATAATACATATTCTTACCGGTTTTCTTCTTCTACGTCCTCCTCCTCCCCCTCTTCTTCTTCTTATAATAATAATAACAATATTAATATTATTATTAATAATAATAAACTAATACTTCTAATAATAATAATAACTATTATTATTATTATTGATATCGCTATTTATATTGTTATTACCATTAATATTATCATTGAAATTACTTTGAATAAATGTGCTCTTATGTAAGCATTCTGCATAATTATTTATTGAATTTTCTTATTCCATACGTCAATTTGTTATTTATTTATGTATCAATTTTCTTTGAACTGCAGACACCTGTTTTTCTGCAACATTTTGGCCGATATTTTAGAACTAATTTTATTCAACCATAACGCTTGTTATAAACGAAAATACATCATATACAACAGAAGTGCCTGCAGGCATTCTCATATATAATAGCAATGTCCATCTTTCATCTTAAATGAATTAAACTTATTTTTAATTTCCTAACTTAATGCGAGCAAAATATTTTCCTTTGCTTATGGCATCAGTTTCAATTGCATGCACGCCTTCTTAAAGAAAGAGAATGAAAAAACTAAATAACCTAGACTACACAACGTCAATTCCATTACAATACTTCACTTAGCAGGTGGCAAATAAAGAATGTGTGCTTGCTCTCGTAGTATTTGCTTTTGATTAAAATTATTTTTTCTATGATATTAATGAATCTAGATCAAAACGTTCGAGCGGCAACGAGAGCAGCTGAGTCTACATTTGGCTGACTCGCATGTAAACGAGAAGCCACACACCACATGGAATGCTTTGAAAACCTTCTTGAATACAACTAGGTCGAACACAGCTAAAGATGTATGCCGTAAAACGTCCTTCAGCTCCACAGATCATCTAAGCTTGCCGCGTGGGTTTAACATCGGCTTGACAAGGCGAACCACAAACACGTCAACTTTTACGAAATCTGGTCAAGTACAGTGTTCCCAGTCGAGTGTCGATCTGCAGCAGAAACCGCGTTGCCAGACGTCATCTTGTGTAATGGGAAATGAAGTTGGTACAAATCGTCAAATATCAATTGATCATAACAGGTACAGAACATTTTGTGCTTAGATTTGCGTATGAAAAATCTCTTCGGATGCCAGAAACTCGGCAACATAGTTTGATTGTTTATTTTGTACTCGTTGATTTAGCCTTTATAAGTATTTAATATGGAGACGCCGAAATTAAGAAATTTAAATTGCAAATTTAAATTCAAAAGTTCAACCGTTATAGGTCTCCCAAATTTAAGCTAAAAATGTCTCTTGAATTTTAAAGTAATCTGATTTGATTGCGGTAATGAAATGTGATTCGGTATTTCGCTGTGTCAGTTCGATTGGTTGTTCAAATTTATATAACGAATCGATTAAAATATTCAAAATTTACTCGACCACATCTTGCGATGCGTTGAGAAGAGTGATTTGGAATTTTTTATAATCGAACTTCTCAAGAGATATCTCTGCTTTCTGATCTGACAACCAAAGACAAATAGGTATATCTGCCTGCCACGGTAGGGTAACATATTTCATTTTGAAAATAAATATTTATTATGAAACAGTCGAATTTTTCTATTACCGCCATAATTAGGTTTACTTATATGCTCCTTCAACGGGAAATAGTAAATATAATATGGAAGGCAACACTAGCTACTTGGTTAATGTATAAAAATACCGACACCAATAGCTCAGAGAATTACGATTTGCCTTAACCAGTTCACGAGCGGTTCATTGCAGAACTCTGCTTTATTCAGGTATAAGAATGCAAGCTTTAATTGTATCTATTGAGAAGCAATTTGAGAACTCAAGATTGCAGGCGTGATTTAAAGAATTGATACCTCCACCCGTGAAATCAGTGATTGATTAATAGTCTTATCTATAGAATTGTGGCGAAAGCTGCAAAAAGTTAATTTTCTTGACTGAATATAAATTTTGCAGCCGACCTTTCCAGTCAAGTACAATGTATGCGAGACTTCTATAGGTGAGAGCCGCCTATCTTATTTTGCTTTCCACATATATAAATTGCGGTTTGATCCTCGTTTGTCAGTTTGATGTCTTACTCTGATGATGATCATGGAAGGTCGAAATACCTCACTACGTGTGACTGACGGTAGTTTTGATATGTTGTTCGACGACTGGTTAAATAGAATGGGATTGGTGTTTAAATTATTTGAGAACCCTTTTTTAAGTATATTTATGTAGTATAACATTCTATTATTGTAAATTGCTCTATTGTTCTATGCTTCCTTCCTGTATTATTGAATAAATAATTCCTGTGTCAATTTTACTTCATAATATTTCCAATTCCAATGCAATCCAGTCTGGCATTAACGGCGAGCTGAAAATGCTTTATTTTCTATGTTAATTCTAATTATCTTGGGACCTATTTGGTATTTTGACGCGTGTGCCTTTGTTCTTGCATCTTTCAGTATTTTACTTTTATTCATATATTTCGTCGATAAATAAATTTATTTGATTTTAATTTTAGTCCACATATTTTATGTTAAAGTTAGCCCAGTCGCATTTTGTAATCTGCTAATTATTTGTCAGTGCGAATATATTGGATTACTTTGGCAGGTTTTTTATGTACGTAGTTGGAAAAGGTAATTCGTGCATCTCAACTATAATTTCATACAAATCTGCACAACTACAGTAGTAAATAGGCTTGACAGCGGTGGCTAAACACTCTTTCTATTGATTTGAGTAAATTTCTGGACGATTGTAAAATAAACTATAAAATCTGCCGTAATAGTACACCTCTTATTACAGGTAGTGTAGTAGTAGTAGTTTGTTTGAAAATAAAAAACAGGATTCGAGAAGGGAAATATGTTTCAAGTATCCTAAACAAAGCTCTGTAGGTGAATATATCCATTGCAGCACGCATGAGTATATCCTAATTGTTAACTATTTAGGCTAACTCACAACTGTCACGGATTATGATCAGAAAGACAAGGTCAAAGTTAAAGCATTTAACAAGCAGGTATTTTGCTGGCTTGTGCAGAATTTCAAAATGTACATGCACGTACTTAAAAACGTACCTGCAAAAATATACACACACATGCATACATACCTGTATGCATACAATCTTATATACATAAATACATACATACATACATACATACATACACACACATACATACATACATAAATACATGCATACATACATACATACATACATACATACATACATACATACATACATACATACATACATACATACATACATACATACATACATACATACATACATACATACATACATACATACATACATACATACATACATACATACATACATACATACATACATACATACATACATACATACATACATACATACATACATACATACATACATACATACATACATACATACATACATACATACATACATACATACATACATACATACATACATACATACATACATACATACATACATACATACATACATACATACATACATACATACATACATACATACATACATACATACATACATACATACATACATACATACATACATACATACATACATACATACATACATACATACATACATACATACATACATACATACATACATACATACATACATACATACATACATACATACATACATACATACATACATACATACATACATACATACATACATACATACATACATACATACATACATACATACATACATACATACATACATACATACATACATACATACATACATACATACATACATACATACATACATACATACATACATACATACATACATACATACATACATACATACATACATACATACATACATACATACATACATACATACATACATACATACATACATACATACATACATACATACATACATACATACATACATACATACATACATACATACATACATACATACATACATACATACATACATACATACATACATACATACATACATACATACATACATACATACATACATACATACATACATACATACATACATACATACGTACATACATACATACATACATACATACATACATACATACATACATACATACATACATACATACATACATACATACATACATACATACATACATACATACATACATACATACATACATACATACATACATACATACATACATACATACATACATACATACATACATACATACATACATACATACATACATACATACATACATACATACATACATACATACATACATACATACATACATACATACATACATACATACATACATACATACATAGCATACATACATACATACATACATGCATACATACATACATACATACATACATACATGCGTACATACAAGCATACATACATACATACATACATACATACATACATACATACATACATACATACATACATACATACATACATACATACATACATACATACATACATGTGTACATACATACATACCTACATACATACATGCACACATACATACATACATACATAAATACTGAAACGCATGTATACCTATGTTCTTCTTTATCTAAATCTTCCATAAATAAACAAATTCATATTCATTATTGCGAAAAAATTTCATTATGTAGTCCACGCGTAGATAATTACATAATGCTTGAGAAGAAGTCTTATTTTTACGCAAACAGAGCCTGAGACGACTTTGGCTTCACAGTGCTAATTAGCCAAGCCTCTCTTCAAAACTAGTCGATAACCATTTTATGCATTAAGGTGGCCTTTAACCTTTCTTTCTATTTATGGCAAATGGTGGCTGTCATCATTGTAATCCACAGTATCATTGTTTTCAATGCTATTTATTGCAAAGGCAATTAATATTGGTAGAATAAACAACAGTATCATAATATACTTATTTAAATGACCAGCTGAGTCGCACATGCCTTGGGGTAAAATTTTTTTGATCATTTAAATGTTCATATATCATTTTATGCTCATGCACTCCGAAAAATATTATAGTTTTGCCTTTGTTTTAGGCAGATAATTGCTATCATCGCTCGCGCAATCAATACTCGTTTAATTATAGAAATGTACAATACTATACCACTTCCCTTGGTAAAGTGATGTCTGTCCATAAAGGCAGATTGTGGTTGGCTGGTTGATTCTTTTGGTATAAATGGATGTCATAGATGCTTCATTTAAAGTCAAGACCAACCAAAAACCATAGTTGGTATATGAATAAAATCTATGTGCGGCGTGCGGCATGGTAGCTCAGTGTGTAGATAAACAAATTCTGAAGCAGACGTGCCCCGGTTTGAGCCCTGTCCGCGGTAACTTCTGGACGGTACACGGAAAGTCTCTAATTATGACTAGAAACCGGTCTGCTACATGAATTGCTTTATACTGATGATCATATATATATATAGAGAGTATATATATATATATATATATATATATATATATACTTTTTAGTAAGATTTAATTATTTATATATGCAAAATATACTTATTTATATGTATTGTTCGCTTTATGTATATAGTTGTAATACTTTGGTTTACCCCTTACTGACTTCCATATCTACCTTGGAAATACAGATCAGGGCTCGTTAGTTAGATCTTCATTATTAAACCGGCACTAGCGGATATATACATGAATGGAGAACTACTTGTATGTTTGCATTAAAATCGCGGTAATACATGCATTAGGCGGGTCTCGTTTCTAAATGAATGTTTTGTTACTTTAAGCCAAATTGTCATAGACTAGTCATGGCTCTTAGTATTTCAGATGAGCCCACCGTCTCGTTGATGGTCATATCTTTTGCAATTGTGGTTTAAAATGTCCAAAAGTACATATACTTATTTAAGGAGATTAGTTTTCCACAACTTTTCTGGTGTCAAACATGAGACGACTGTTGAAATTTTAAACGAAACCTGATTTATAGCTTTGATTAGTGCCCAGTTAATAATTAAATTTATAAATATTTACAGTTACAAAACAAACCGGAAATTTTTCTATTAAATATATTATTCAGTTGTCGAGTTTGGCATTATTTAATGCAATTTTTCATAGATGCATGCCACTGGATTTCTCAGTTCACATGCTAATATTGCTCTCTTTGAATAAATGGGATTTAGGATTAATTTAATATTGTTGTTTCTCCGTGCGCTATTACGCGGACGTTACTTACTCGAAAATAAATTTTATGTTAAAGTGTAAATTTGCGAAAGAAAAATGAATGCTTGTGCGCCGGATTTGTTGGGAGAAAATTTAACTAATTCTATGCCTAAAATGGAAGAAACAAATTTATTGAATTTACTGTGTATTGCATCATTCAAGCTATTTCGATTGGATTTCTGTTTTTTTGCACTTTTCGAAATTGACTTTTAATGAAGCCACGTGATTTGTTTCTAAGTTTTTCGTCTCTGTTTGCCGTTGGCAATCCAGGTCAAATTAAAGTCAATAAAGATATTAAGAAAATTAAATAGATGTTCTCAATGATTACTGGTAGAAGAATGGACCTTTAGTGTGCGGGTGGTTTTTTTAGAATATATTGTCTACAAAGTGTTATCGCTTTGTTTTCGCAGAAATGATGCGAGAAGTTGCGACCTCCCTCCAGACGGGCAGTCGTCGGGACCGAGCAGTTTAAGTGAAGACGATGGAACATCGAGTTCGGCTCCAAATGAGGTAAGCATTGTAAAAGAAAATAAATAAATAAATAGAAATGTGGCATTGCAATATTTATAGCTCTAATAATTGATGCAATTAATAAATTATGAATATTTAAAATTTTTAAACTACTAATGGCTTTGCCAATTATACTGAAAGCAATTTTATCTTAGAAAATTATGTCTGTTGGAATCAATTAAATAATTAATCCATTTGAAATTTAACTCTTCTCTTCTCTTTTTGAATGATTCATGTTTAAATTTTGTGCACCTTAAAAGTGAAAATTTTTGTCTAAAATTTAGTGAATAGTTATAGAATTTGAAAGACTTTCTTCAATTTTCTATATGTAAATATTAAATTAAATCATTACGCGTTATTTTATTATATATATATATATATATATCCATTGTGTTGGTACCCTGTACGACTGTTATATAGCTGTTATATATATAACTGATTGATGTAATGACTACCGCGAAATATGATAAATGTTATCAATCATGGCCACTGTGTATGGATTTCCTGGAGTGACAGGTGTTCAGTTATAGTTGTTATTCGCAATTTTGGTGAACTTTAGTGTACATTGAATTCCATTTTGTTGGTACCATGAACCGACTCGGCAACCATAATGTTGGTACTATGTATCTTTTCGATAGCCATTGTGCTAGTAGCAGGTACTGACACTGCACCCTCCCTGTTAGTATCCCTTAAGGCTTGGGTACATATATATATATATATATATATATATATATATATATATATATATATATATACCGTCCAATTATCCAACATTACTCACATATATAGGGGGTATAGGACGTAGAACCGGCTCCTTCTGATTATTCGCCAGTAGACACTAAACTAATGTTCACATGACATTACAATTTCCGTTCATGCTGACTGTGGTATATTATCCTGATCATATTTGAACTAATATGTTACTAGTTTCGGAACACAAAATACAAAATTGCGTATATAATAGTTTTCTGCAACAGACGGTATTTAACTGATATCTAATCTGGTCTGGCTTGGATCATTGGTTCTTTTCAAATTCGTCTAAATATGCTGGCTAGGTGAAATTGAAATGTATAACGCATTAGTGATACCTGAGTAGCAGTTTGGATGATCAGTTTCACGATTCATGTGAACGTATTTCAATAACGGAATGGTGACGCATTTGTATATCAAAATCGTGAAACTAATACTTTAGCTTCCTACACATCTTCTACTTAGCAAAGCTTTGCTATTTCTAAT
Source organism: Eudiplozoon nipponicum (assembly GCA_029291075.1). Lineage (NCBI taxonomy): Eukaryota > Metazoa > Platyhelminthes > Monogenea > Mazocraeidea > Diplozoidae > Eudiplozoon > Eudiplozoon nipponicum. Next base: position 33,203 of record JAQBSW010005729.1, on the reverse strand, counting down.
GGTAGGTCATCGATTGATGTGATTTCTAGCATCTCAGGATATAGCACAATATTTTCACTTTATCAAGAAACAGAAATGAGGTCAGTGTCACTTTTTCCATGGTTGTAAGTGACACTATTATTTTTTGGGGAGTTGCTATTTTCCACATAGTGGCCATGTTCACATGGGTACCTATATCATAAATGTGTATAATTGACTTGGCTATGACCAAGGTAGAAGGACGAAGGTTCCACATTCGATACGCCGAAAAAGCGGTTATATTTTAAAAGAAGAATAAATAGGATGTGGAATGCCACACATGGGAGATACCTGATATGGACGTCAATATGAACACGAATAATATAAGCTGGTTTTGTGTATTTTCATTAACAAGGTCACGATAAATATGTTCCATACGACTGTTTAACTGTGGATATTCGTTAATATGGTGGTTATCACGTTCTCAGTAGTTGTAAGGTGTTCGGAATCCTTCTACGGGTTTGCTGGTTACCAGGCTACCACCCGCGTGTGAGATGCAGTGTTAGCGTGTATCTAACCAGTCTAGTGGGAATGTTTTTAACAGGCTTATTTCATTTTAAACATTAAATGCTCTGGCAACTCTCCACCAAACACCGCTCCTAGCCGAAGTTGTAGCCGTTTACTGTTTCTTTCTATGGGATTGACGGTAAAATAATTAAATATTAGTTTACTTCTGTGCGACTGCCATGTTAAATTTCATCGAATTTTGGGTTGAAAATTATGAGGGTGTTACATTATTGACACACAAGCTGTGATTCATTGTTCATGTGCTGCTTTACGATTTACTAATGCCAAATAGCTATTTAACAAGTTTCTAACATCCCGTGGAGAAACAAATATTTATTATTGCGGAACTATTGATAGCAATCGTAGGTCGGTAAAATCTTGATTTCATTACATATCCAGGTGCACAGAATGTCTTTAGCCTTGAATAAAGGTGTTTTTACTGCTTCCGTCACTCTGAAGCCGTCTACAATTATTTTTCTAAAATTGTACTTGAATCAATATTTTTCGAATTTTTACCATTTTTTTCGGGGCTTATATTGTGGGCGGCTTCAGAATGACGGGACCTGTGAAAGCTCACCAATCAAGGCTAAATAGCATCTGTGCACCTGTAAATGTTACCGACCAAGGAGTATTATCAATTGTCCCACATTAGTGAATTCTGAAATAAAATTGAACGGTGACAGCGCTGCGCAAGGAAAAAATCATTATATTATTCCCTAAAATACTTATTAGACTTTGATAAAATTAAATACTGTTTGTTGCGAAGAACTAATATATATATATGCAAGTATGTATTAGGTTTTGCGAACCGAGTAACAAATTAGTTCCAGATTGGAAAGAGATATTTTTAGAAAAGAGACTTATTCAGGACTACCTCTTAATTTCTTATCAAATCACCCATATGGAATGAAAATTGGCATTCTTAAATCCATGATATTAAGAAGTCTTAGAATAGTGGATATAGAAAATAGAGATAAGGAAATGAGGAGATTAAAAGAAATATTCAAACTAAATAGCTATCCGTCAAGTATAATAGATAGATTAATAGATGAGATGTTACAGAGATTTAACAATAATATAATAAACAAGGTAAAGAAGGAAACGGAACCGGATAAGCACAAAATTATGGTATTACCTGATTCTAAATTGAGCAGGAAAATTAGAATAATAGCAGCTAAATACAATATTAAAACAGTTTTAAGACAATCACTTACTATAGGCAATAAACTACCTAACCAAAAAGAAAGAGTAGAACCCCTCGAGACATCAGGAGTATATGCGATACCTTGCAAAGAATGTAATCTCAGGTATATAGGCGAAACCATGCGACCTATAAAGGTTCGTAGAGGTGAACATAGGACAGCCTGCAAATATGGACACATTCAAAGATCAGACCTAGCTAGGCATTCGAAGGAAACGGGTCATGAAATAGACTGGGAGGGATGTAAACGCATCGCGTTATGCAACCGCAACAGATTAACTAGACTAATTAGAGAGTCAATTGAAATAAAATCAGGAAAAGGTGTAATGAATGTAACATCGGTAGAAAAATCATTGGGCCCAATATTTAATGAAGCATTTTCTATGGTCAGAAAACGTGAGGCTGCGGAACATGAATTAAGTGGGAACCTAAGTAGAAACCTCGCTTATAGAAAACTGGTTGCGAATGATCTGTACCAATATCAATTTCCTATATACTTATTTTTCTCAATAAAAATGTTCCAAAAGACGGTATACCGATTTAGCAAGGGTTAGTAGATAGAACATTAGATAAGACACATTTGACTTACATTGTTGCTTATATTTTCTATATTTATGTAAGGTAGGAATATCTTAATAAATGTATAATACGTTAGTCATAGAGAAGATATTCATGGTTAATAGCTACCATGTATCCTTTTAAGAGGAAACCAAAATGTGATAGATAGACGGATATATAGATAGGCCTATGGGTAGATTGATAGGTTTATTCGATACACATAATATATATATATATATATATATATATATATGACTCACACTGTTGCTTATATTTATATATATATGTTTTTATACATATTTATATGTATTTTATATATTTATATAAGGTGTGAATAAATAAATATACAATTTGATTAATTGGTAAATAAAAAAAACAGTAAGAAAAGAATAAAATAATAATTTGAAATATGCAAACGTATATATATATATATATATATATATATATATGTAGGATTAGGGATGTTGGTCTCATACTGTTGCTTATATTCATATATATGTTTTTATACATATTGACATGTATTTTATATATTGATATAAGGTGTGACTAACGTAATAAATAAATATATAATAAGAATAGAAATTATTCATGTTTAATAATTATCAATGGTCCTTTTTCTCGATCTCTCTATATATATATATATATATATATATATATATATATATATAAATATATATATAAAGTTGTTACGATATTATATTTAGATATATATGTAATGAAGTATTTTAGTCATATCAGCAAATATTCTTATGCAATTATTTCCAATAGTTGATTAACTTCGCATTGTGCTTACGATTAGTTTTTTGAAAAACGTTAGTTGTCCAGGCTATCTCTATCTTTCTCTCTTTAATCGTTCACCTAAGCGTCGATATAGCATTCACTCTCCATCCATCTACGTTACTTGCTGCTCCATATTTGAACTAGTTTGTTGCTATGTGCGCAATACCTCACACACCATTGTATACATTAGAGTTCCCGGCTTTAAATAAAATACAGTATATGATAGTCAAGGTTTTAGTTTTAGCATTTTTAAATTTTGATTACCGTGACATAGTAGCAATACAGTTATAACAAATAACAAAAGGTTCGATACTGTCTCTCTCCCCTAAAATATTCTGCATACGAGATGAGATGAGGTATAGGTGAGGTAATGATTGGTCTGCTAATTATAAAAAGTTATATATTGAGTTTAGTTACTGAGACAAATTCTATGATTAAAATAGTGTTGAGTCAAATATATATAAATAGAATGGTTTTGGAACGAGGTTACCACATTTGCTTAAATCTGCTATTGTGATCAGTGTTGTGTTGCCTGATGATGGTGCTGGAAAGTAGGCACCGAAACGTCGCCAGTAAACAAAGATGTGATAGAACCGCATTTCCAATTGAAGTAAAAATGAGTCAACCCGATCAAAGACAAAACAAAATTGGAAATAGTGACAAATCGGATCTTTGTGTAACTGCCCGTGTACAGCTATTACCCGCGTACGCAAAACGCGGCATTGAGAACGTCGGCTATGTTTGAAGGCCAGACAGTTATGCCTTTGGTCCAGTACAATTTAATTTCCTATTGAATTACTTTCTGCACGTTTAAGCAGGGGTTCAGCTTATTAATTGCAAAAGCCAGAAGTATTTTTTCCGTTTTTTTACATGTACAGAACTGAAAAATTGTTACTACTAACAACAGGACCTGGGAGTAGTACATGTTCGAAAATTGCTGATTTTTTTGTGTAGGAGCTGCACCTCTCTTTAATAATATTTGAGGGATATGCTGATTTATTCTAATTTCAAACCCCTTTTCTGATCTGCCGATGCACTGAGTGTTGCAGGTACATTGAAATTTGTATACAGACGAAGGTGTTGACATTAAAAACTATTAAAGAGGGATGCAGCTCCCGCAGAATAATCAGCAATTTTCAAAAACATGTACTACTCACAGGTCATGCTGTTAGTAGTAACAATTTTTCAGTTCTGTACAAGGCAAAATCGGAAAAATGCTTCTGGCTTTTGAAGCTATTGCAATTAATAAGCTGAATTGCTGCTTTAAAATGCAGAAAGTAATTCAAAAGGAAATTAAATTGGACTGGAACAAAGACATAACTGACAGGCCTTCAAAAATAGCCGACGTTCCGCAAAATATGTCAAACCCATCAATTACGGACGCACTTACAATGAAAGCGATGACACACCACATGACGTTACGCAAAATAAGTGGTTTAAATTGTAAGACAGACCTAGCGAAGAGGGGATTGGTTACGACAAATGTACATTTTGGATTGGACGAAAGAATATATTAACGAATTCAGATTAATGGCTGCAGATACTAGTTGAAAAAAGATTTATTAATAAATGTTATTCCATGGAATAAGTGTTGTGTTTCAAAATTAAAAAAATGGTGAAACTGTAACGATATATATATATATATATATATATATATATATATATATCCAAACCTATATTTACTAACATATAGTTTGCCAGATGTTATATATATATATATATATATATATATATATATATATATATATATATATATATATATATATAGGCAATACAATTTAACAATAATTGATTGCGCGGGTGGTGGTAAAAATTCTTTAAATCAAGTTTACAAGCTTGAAGTAAACACCAATCCCATTGTATTTAACCAGTCATCGGCTGGCGGTAGTTTTGTTATGTTGTTGGACGACTGGTTGAATAAAATGGGATCGTTGTTTACTTTAAGCTCCCAAGCTTGATTTAAAGAGTTGTTATCACCACCGCGCAATCAATTATTGTTAAATTGTATTGCCTACTATATGCATGTGTGGCGAAAGCCTGCAAACAGTTAATGTTCGTGACTGCATAGAAATTGTGCAGCCGACATTTCCAGTCAAGTTCAATGTATGCGAGATGCTAGAGGTGAGAGCCGCATATCTAAATTTGGTTTCCATATATATTCAATGCGGTTTAGATCCTCGATAGTCAGTTTGCCGTCGTACTCTGATGATGATCATGGAAGGTCGAAACGCGTTAGTGCGTTGCAGCTGGCGGTAGTTTTGTTATGTTGTTTGACGACTGGTTAAATACAATGGGATTAGTGTTTACTTCAAGCTCGCAAACTTGATTTAAAGAATTACAAAGGCTGTCAAAACAGCACAACTTCTCTCTGATAAGAATGGGGTTAAATGTGAATTATTCGTTGCCTTATGGGTTTTAAAACACCAAGAGGATAAATTTATGTCAATCTATGAAATTCAACGTCTCAGAAATAAGTTAATATCGTATAATGTTATATGTCAAAAAGCGGATAAAGGAGGAGCAACAGTTCTGATGATTCAATCCGATTACAATAATAAAATGTTTAAAAAATTAAGTAATGCAGAAATATACACTAAATAAACAAAAGACTCTTAATATTAGAAGACAATTCTACACGCCATGGAGATGATGTTTACACGTATGTCCACTACTTATTTTAAATTTAGGAAAGACTTTTATAAACAAATTCGAAGTGTCACATTGGGACAACTTTTGTCGGTGAAAATAGCAATTATTTTTATGCATTATTTGGAAAATAATCTTTTGGATAAGATTTCAATGAAACCAAAATTGTAACTACGGTTCTTGGATGTCATATAAATGATCTTGAACCATGGTGATGATAAAATGTTAAATTACTTAAAGTTAGTGAACTTCAATTTACACTGGAAACATAAAGTGAATTACCATTTTTGGATGTCAAGTTAATAAGAAATTTTCAAAAATTAGAAAGAGATATTTTAGGAAGGATACTTATTCGAGTATCTTTCTTAATTTCAAGTCCAATCAACCGTATCATATGAAAATCGGTATCTTAAAGACATTAACATTAAGAAGCCTTAGATTGACAGATATAAAACATAGGAAGTTAGAATTAGGTACACTGCATGATATATTCAAGGTTAACAGTTATCCTCTTCATTTAATAGAAGCAACAATGATGGATGTCGTATGAAAATTTAATCCTAATCTGAGGTACATAAAAGCGGATAAAGTGAAGGAAGAGCTTATGATCATGATATTACCGGACTCTATATTAAGTAGGAATGTAAAATCAATAGTTATTAAATACAATATACTGACCGTTTTAAAACCGTCCCTTACACTAGGCACTATACTTTCTAACCAAAAAGAAAAGATTGAACCTCTGGAAAAATCAGGAGTGTATGAAATCCCTTGCAGTGATTGTTGTCTCATGTATGTTGGTGAGACTATGCGCCCAGTCAAGGTAAGAAGATGTGAACATAAAACTGCATGTAAATATATACATATTGCTAAATCTGATCTTGCCTGTCATGTAGTGGATACCGGACATAGTATTAACTGGGTTCTTTGCAAACGCATATTTATTTAGTCGTAATAGTGTGACGAGATTGATTAGCGAATCTATCGAAATTATATCCATGAATACTATTATGATTGAAACAGCTGTTGAAAAATCGTTAGGTTCGATTTTAAATACAGCATTAGCTAATGGAAGGAAAAGACGATTGCATGAATTAGAATCTGATGCTAGCTACAGAAAAAAAATTAAAAAGATTGGATTAAGAACGACTTATTAGTGGGCTTACTTTTTAATTAATTATTGAGAATATAACCTTTCTAAATTTCACCCCTAACTTTTCGTTTCATTCTAAAACTCTTAGTGATTTGAACGCTTATTAATGGGCTTCTACCTTTTTTCCTTATGCTGCTTTCTCTTTATTTAAATAATTTCTAAAATTTTCTTATCTAACAATCAATTATTATAATCAAGGTTGCGATCTTCATATAAACACCTGACCCATTAATTACTTTCATATGTCAGTATAAGCTAAGAATTGTATAGAGTAGAAAAGGCAATTCATCCAGTAGACCGGTTTCGTCCTTATTGGGAACTCATCATGTACTGGCCAGAAATTGCCGCGGACAGGATCGTTCCCAGACGTGCTCAGGTTCGGAGTCCTGTCCGCGGAAGGTCTGCCGTTACGAGTTGCCAATAAGAGACGAAACCGATCTACTAGATAAATCGCCTTTTCTGCACTATACAGTTCTCAGTTTACACTGACAAATGTAAGTAATTAATTGGTCGGGTGCTCATATCAAGATCGCAACCTTGATTATAGTAATTTTTGTCACCGCCCGCGCAACCGATATTTTTTAATTATATAATTTTTCATTTGAATATCATTTCCCGATGTAGTGTGATGTCTGTTCAGTAATGACAGATTGGGGATGGTTAGTTGTAATTTTAGGTCTACATGAATGCCATATTAGCTCTACCGGAAGTTAAAAACGACTAACCACTTACATTAGTTAATAGATTATTGAAATTGTCTGTAGTGTGCAGCAGCGTGGCTCAGTGGTTAGAGTACCAGATTCCGAATCAGACGTGCCAAGGCTCGAGTCCTGTCCGCGGCAAATTCGAGCCTTTTCTACACTATACAGTTCTTAGTTTATAATGACATATGTAAGTAATTAATTGGTCAGGTGCTTATATTAAGATCGCATTCTGATAACAGTAAAACGCAGGTCAGTTAATTCCATCCATTACTTTTCAGAATTTTCACTGACCGGGTTTTAAACCCGCGAAAATTTCCTTCGGTTTGCTGCACTCTTATATATACTTCCGGGGTTTTAATTTTATTATGTGGGTGGCAAAAAACAGATAGCAAAGTCAATTCATCCAGCATACCAATTTTATGCTTATATATATATATATATATATATATATATATATATATATATATATATCTTAAAAAAGCTTACCAATGGAATAGAATTTGGAGCATCTTCTGGGACCGTGCACTCTTTATGTCTATGCCGATGAAATTCTTGAAATTCTTTCGTGTTCCTGGAATTTTCCGAGTCCCCTCCCCTATTTTGTTCCTCATCACTTCGCTGCTTCGCTTTAAGTTGGTCTGCGCTAAGGGTATTTTCATTATGATTGTCCTTTGCATCATTGATCTCTTCTTCCCTCCGTTTTGAAGTGGATCTGAGCAAAGCGTGTCCAACCATACTGTAACTTGAATCTTTGAGTTCCTCGGCATTCTGCAATGCATTATCTCGAAGAAAGGTACCTTCGTTGTTGCATGTGCTTCCATCCGCCTCAACCATCTCAACAATCCGTGCAATATTTGTACAGATACTACTATTTTCGACATTGAACGTGCACATGCTACTTTTTTGGGCTTCCTCGAAGCGAATAGAATCAGTTTTGGCATCGTCAATAGAAGATGCCAACTTGGTGGCAATGGCTCTGTTTTCTAAAGACAGCAGATTAAATTTCGACTCCGTAGAATTATTGAATGATAGTTTTAGTACCGGTGACGACTCTGAAGTAAATGTTTCGGGTGTCGATGATATTGCCGAGGGTCGTATTGAAGGTAATTTACAAGATTTTGTTATTTGCATAGCTTCATTTGACTCATTCTCGCCATAATCCGACTTCTTCTGTTCCATTCTAACTCCCTGCAAAAATGAGACAAATATGTAATTATCACCTGAGCCAGGAGACTCATTATTTGCTTAGAACTGAGCTACACAAGGTTGCACAAACAAGAGGTTCGTTGACTTACCTTTTCTATCTTCAAATCACAAAGCAAACTACCTATCGAGGCCAATTTTTTCTATGTTGTTCGATTGGATAAATACATTGGGATTTATGTATCTTGCAAGCTTGAAAACTTGATTTAATTAATAGTTATCACCACACGTGCAACCAATGATCTGTTAATTGTATTACTGGCGGAGAAATCAACAGAAACGATTGTGCAATACTTTTAAATTCCGAATATCGATTATCAACCTAACGATAGTTTTGCTATGTTGTTCGACTGGCTTAATAAAAATGGGATCATTGCTTACTTCAAGCTCGCAAATGTGATTTAATTAATCGTTATCACCACACGCGTTACCAATGATCGGTTAATCGTATTACTAGCGAAGAAACAATCAGAAACGTTGGTGCAAATATTTCAAATTCCTAGTATTGGTTATTATATAATGAGAGTTTTGTTATGCTATTAATCTGATTTAATAAAAATGGGATTGGTGCTTATTTCAAACTCACAATCTTGATGCAAAGAATCGGTTCTCACTTCTGGTAGTTTCACATATGCTGGACTTGACTGGAATTTAAGCTGAAAAATTTCAATGCATTAACGAGCATTACGCCTTTCTTTCAACCATTGCTTGCAAGTGAAACGAGAGAACCAATTTAAATCAAGTTTGCAAAATGTAAATAATCACGAATTTCACAGTTTTGTCTAACAGAATATATATAAGTGTGAAACTCGCGTAAATCGCACTTCCTCTTCGTTGTGCGACATCAGAGCATGACTGAAAACTGACTAACCACAAACTTTAAGCACGTTCTTCGAAACCAAACTACGTGGCTCGCTCAAAGTCGTCTCACAACATGCTTGACCGGAGTAACGAAGCCTGTCATAACTGTATGTAATTTGGTGTAGTCTTACAATATTTAAGGAGTGAAAACATTTTACAGTTGATGTTTATTCAAATTCGGCTATTCTATTAATAACCGAACAATGATCCGATTGATCTACATTTCCAAGTACGCGCGGAATTCGGCTTCTTGATGTCATCATTCCGAAGGCCTCTACACCATTCGTACTAACCACAGGAAACGAAGTTCTATCTAACCTTGGCTGTGCAACATTTCGTTACCTCATTTCCAGTACCATCTTCAGAAATTTAATAACAAACTGCACACCAATCACAAGGTCAGATTTCAGCAAATGGGATTAGTGTGCTGTGTGTTATTAGATTTCTGAAGATGGTGCAAAAAGTGAAGTACCTAAAATTTAAGCAGCCAAGTTTACATCGAGATTCGATCCCAGTGTTTAATATAAATAATGTGTAAGTCATCAGATTGATGACATCATGAAACCAGACTAGGGGCGTACTTAGAAGTGAGGATGAATCAGACCATTGCAGAAATCGGAATGCTATTCGACCATCCACGAAAGGAAATTGTGGATACGTCAAATATGATGACCGGACTGCGCCACCAAGAATAAAAATTTCCAAGAAATAACTGAACAAGACGTAAATTGTAATTTATTGAGTAAAGTAAATCGGAGCAGACTGGTTATGTATCTGCCTCGAATTAACTTGCTTTGGCACAGACTATAAACACGGCCTATAAAATAAGGTGTACTGCATTATAAGAAAGAAGTTTAAATGGCAAATGACTGACAAAAACACATGTTAATGCTAAAGAAACACGTGCCATATAAATCAAAATGCAATACAGTTGAATAACGTGACAAAAGATTTTTTTGAATTTGGTTTGAAAATTAATTTTATAACCCATAAAATAAGACACAGCTAGTTTTTAAGCAAACTAGTAAAGTTATATGAACATTTAAGGGCAATACAAGCAATTTAACACCGAAGAATTTCATTTAGTCTATTAAATTATTGCTGCATGATTACAATAATTCTGATGCATGTGGAATAAATAGTAGCTTTGTGAAAATCTTTTTATTCTTAAATGTGCATCTATACATTAACGATAAATACTGAACATCACATACAATTAAACAATAATTGATTGCGCAGGTTGTGGTAACAATTATTTAAATCAAGTTTGCGAGCTCAAAGTTAACATTAATTCCATTGAATTTCTTAGACGTTGAACAACATTACAAAACTACTGTATGTACTGACGCGTTTCGACCTTCCATGATCATCGTCAGAGCATGACGGAAAACTGGCTACCGTGAATCAAACCGCAATACGTATATATGAAAAGGAAAATTAGATAAGCTGATCTCACTTCTAGTGGACTGGAAATATCGGATGCATAATTTCTATGGTGTAACGAACAAAAACATTTTGCAGCTTTCGCCATATATATATATATATATATATATATATATATATATATATATATATATATATATAGGTAATAAAAATAAGTCATTGATTGGGTAGGTAGGGATAACAATTCTTTAAATCAAATTTGCAAGCTTGAAGCAAGCACATATCTCATTGTATTTAACCAGTCTCTCTCAACAACATAGCAAAACTACCGTCAGTTACACGTACTGACGCGTTTCGACCTTCCAATACAAAAGCATAAGCGATCTGTGCAGCAAATCAATGCCATCAATAATGGTAATCACGCGGGATTATCCAAAAATGATTGTAACCCGGAATTGGAACCCAGCGCATATAGTTTTGTCAAATTTTTGACACACACATATATATATATATATATGTATAAAGAATAAACAACCGCCCGGCCCAAACATGCATAAGTTTTATCAACATGATATTTTAATTGACTGGCCACGAAACACAAAATCCAACAAAAATTTACTAGCATTCAGGCGAGGCCAAAGCCCACTTTACCAGGCTCAACAAAAATTTGATCGGATTGGCAACAAACTGAAGCAGAATTAACAGCTGCACATACGGTATCACGACCATCGTTAACAACATAAACATTCAACACTGCAACCCGCACACCCTGCGCTGTTACCATGGTGATAGAACAAATTGACAAAGAAGGCAAAATAAACTACCACACTCGGCGAAAATACTTCATACACGTAACAGCGAATAATTCGAGAAGTCGGTTAACTCTCAATCCATCAATCCAAGAGTGACCAGATCTCAGACATCACTCGCAGTACAACGTGTAAGACCCCTGCACGTAAACAGACACACACACATAGACTCATACACATATTTATAAATACTAATAAGCCCAAACAAGTAATAGAAGTAAAATCAAGAAAGACTTGGTGCTACCCATATAATCAAATGAAAACCCAGGATTTATATAAATGAAAGATTGTAAAGTGATGTATAGTAGTCTTGAAATATATGGTCATTAAACACTTCGTCATAAGGTATTTTCTACCTTATAAGAAATGTACTGTATAATATAATAAGGCAATGCAAACATGGATATATATATACATATACATAAATATATATATATATATATATATATATATATATATAATCCTAATATCGTAATTCAGTTTGCAAACTGCCTGGCGAAATGCATTAATGGGTTAATTATTCAGTGATTGCGCGAGTGGTGGTAACTGTTCTTTAAATCAAGTTGCGAGCTTGAAGTAACTACCAATCCCATTGTATTTAGCCAGTCGTTAAATAACATAGCAAAACTACCGCTAGTCGCACGCACTAACGCGTTTCAACCTTCCATGATCATCATCAGAGTACGACGGCAAACTTACTAGCGAGGATAAACCACAATGCATATATATGGAAAGCTAAATTTGATAGGCGGCTTTCACTTCTAGTAGTACCGTATTTGTTGTACTTGACTGGAAATGTCGAATTCACAATTTCTATGCAGTTGCAAACATTATCTGATTGAAGCTTTCGCCACACACACACATATATATCAAAAATACATTTAAACAATAATTTATTTCGCGGGTTGTGGTAACAATTCTTCAAATCAAGTTTGCGTGCTTGCTGTAAACACCAATCCCATTGTATTTAGCGAATCGTTGAATAACATAGCAAAACTACATTCAGGCACTATTATAGTCTAACGGTCAAATGCAACGAGATTGGAGTTTACTGCAAGCTTGCAAACTTGATTTTTTTTAAAATGCGTAATGTCCTATTACCAGAAGTATGAACAGGAGAAAACAATAAACAAAAAAGAAGTTTGGTTTGAATAGGAGAACGGTCCACCTGAAAGTGCGCAAATATATATATATATATATATATATATATATATATATTAGTCCAAAATGTTGATAAATGAAAACGTATCTAAGCGCAACTTAGCATAATTCCGGTGCACGAACAAATTTTTTTGTATGCACAGGTCGGGACAGCGTCAGTTTGGCCTCCGAAATACCTCATATCCTGTAATAATTGCAACATGCCATCAATGATCTACTGCGCCACACTGCCACACACTACACATAATGTTGAGTTATATAGTAACTTATGTTTTTGGCGAGCCCTTACTTCAGGTTTAGCCAGTGTGGCATGACTTTTAGACGTAAAGTTCCAAGTAGCCACCTAAAATCTTTCATTAAATAGGAGACACCCTATTACCTGTTAAACTGTAATGATTTGAAAATTTGCATAATTAAGCAACCATTGATTGTACGGACGGTGATAATAACCTTTTAAATCAAGGTTGCGATTATGTTATAAACGCTAAACCCTATATACACAGATATATATATATATATATATATATATATATATATATATATATATACATATATATATATATATATATATATAACATTAAAAATAAATCATTTTATAAGGCATCGTGTGATAGCCGCGGAATCTTTACTGCACAAAGCAATAAATATTAACGCAATCAATTAATTTTTAAATAGGCAAGTAGGACACTTAAATAGCTATTGCATCAATTGAAAAGTAGAAATATTCGGAACAAAAATCATATAGTAGGTTCATTTTTACAAGGAATGAAAAATTAACTTAAACAGTTTTCATCTGAAATTATTCACGATTTCTATTTTTCGGTAATCGCGTTGCATCATCAGTTTCGCAAAGATCCAATGGATACCCATTTCCAAGTACGAATTGAGTTCGTCCTCATGGTCTGATTCGGACGCCGAAGGTTTCCACCTCGTTCTTGTTAACCAGTTGAAATGAGGTACGTTCTAATCTTCGTTGACTGGTAACGTTTCGATTCCGCATTTCCGGAATCATCATCTGGCTTCCAATCTCGAATATCATGCTCACAATTGCAGATTTAAGCAAATGTGGTAACCTCGTTTCGAAACAGTTCGATGTGCATTTTAATCTTTTGATTGAATAATGGTTTTAAATCTTGTATTTGTGGACGACGTTGAAGCCTTCGGAAGGCGAATCTGCACCCGGCCAAATCGAAGACGAACTCAGTATTTGGAAATCGCGATCAATCGGTTCTCTGCAAAACTGATAGAGCAATGCGATGGCCAACGATCGCAATTCCTGGTAGCTAGCACTATGACGCCTGCACCTCGTAATTCTTTTTTCTTTTCTTGTTTTATTCTATCTAGTAAATTAAGTTGAAAAATGGAACAAAACGAGTAATATTTGTTTTATTAACTTATATATATATATATATACTGTATATATATACACAAATATATATATATATATATATATATATATCTCTAAATATATATATATATATATAATACGGTGTAATAGTATTTATCCTAGTGGTGTTTTTAGTAACTATTCTATTAATTACTTTTAACATCTGCTACGTAAAGCAAATCTTCACACTCCAGAATCGATCGACGTAAGATAACAGATATTTTTTGATCGAAGCAACAGTCATCTTAACGTCCTATTAATAAACGAAATTAACTGCTTAACAATAATTGTTTGCGCGGGTGGTGGTAACAATTCTTTAAATCAAGTTTGCGAGCTTGAAGTAAACACCAATCCCATTGTATTTAACCAGTCGTCGAACAACATAACAAAACTACCGCCAGCCGCAACACACTGACGCGTTTCGACCTTCCATGATCATCATCAGAGTACGACGGCAAACTGACTATCGAGCATCAAACCGCATTGAATATATATGGAAATCAAATTTAGATATGCGGCTCTCACCTCTAGCAGTCTTGCATACATTGAACTTGACTGGAAATGTCGGCTGCACAATTTCTATGCAGTCACGAACATTAACTGTTTGCAGCTTTCACCACATGAACATATATAGGCAATACAATTTAACAATAATTGTTTGCTTCATGTTATATTATGGCTTCGAGACTCTGTGTTAGTCCTGACTACCAATGTTGGGTTCTAGAATAACGAAGAACTCGCGGTTTCATAGATAGATGATCTTTCAAACTGTGATACTTTGAATTTTTGCTATAGTAAAATATTAAGCGCTAATGCGATTGCCCTAATAAGCCAAGATTGCATGTTTATAAAAAAAATCAACCACTGTATTTAAACAAATAGATAGCGCGTTTCCGAAATGTTTCTGATTTCAACTTAGAAATCTTCGGCAAGCGCGAAATGTAAACGCCAGTGGGGCTAAACATGCAGGCCACGACGGGTTTGCTCACCAGGTCGAGATTTCACAGAATTAACTCGTGCTGAAGCACGCCATTTTGCAGTTCTTCATAAAATATTGTGCACATACACTCATTTATATGCCGTTCTCTTGGTCAGACCGTGACAGGATGGAGTACAGCGGTGCATTTGAAGTTTTTTTTCTTATTTACACTACAACTTGCGGATATGTGTCATGTTCTTCCAGAACAATGTAGAAGTTAATTTTGTGCTTCCACTTTCATTGTTTGTTGCACTCACCAAGACAGCACAGACTAGGCATGCACTCAGATAGGCACGTACAAACACTTTAACTTTGTGATTTTCACGCATGCGCTAAAATCAAGTGGCTACAAACATTTATTGCCCGCAACTGGAAGCTAGCAATCGACAACGTTTGGTAGTTATCTGATTAAGCGATTCAGCCCAACCAGGTGTTATAAAATAGGCTTTTCGCATAAAAACAGACCAAGCAGCAATATCAGCATCAACGACAACAACATCGTCCTCAACAACAAAATAAATTTAAATATTTTAAAGTTAAATCGATTTTATCCATGTACATTTTTCCCGTTTTTACTGGGTTTTTTTTCTACTGCAATTTGTTCCAGAACGCAAAATAGACAGATGAATTCAATTTAGTAAGCTTTAAAAGAAACATGTTGCGTGACAGGGAATAGATTATTTACCTGATTTTCGGATTGCGTACCGAATTGTTTGAATCCACTGTCTTCATGATTTCCCCAGATATTTCGATATCCTGGTACGGATATCTTTTTCAATGGTAAGCACATCACCCACTAAGTTGACAATCAATATGTGTACACATGCAGACATATACACAAACCAATTTTACATACACATTCCTGGCATTTTATTAAAAAACAGGTTATGCTTTAGAGATCTAACAACAACATAGTGGGTGATGTACTTACCTTTGAAAAAGATATCCGTGCCAGGATATCGCAATATCTGGGGAAACCATGAACACAGTGGATTCAAACAATTCGGTACGCAATCCGAAAATCAGGTTAATTCAATTAAATTCTTTCCTGTCACTTAAAATCACGCGCTGTAATTGCACTTCTAATAAATGAAACTGTGATTGCGATGAATTGCTGAAGATCTACGGATTCCTTTTTGTGCCTAACAAGAGCTGATAAGATTCCGTTACGTTTAATGTCAAATTTCAATGGGAACAATTCCGATCCTCTCACTGTATATATTTAAATGAAAAAAATCAATAAGAACATCTCCATCTAATGGTCCGAGTTATGGCAGAGAAATGCGATAGACGGAACTGAAGAAGACCTGCGAAAATGCTGATTTAATTGTATTCCCTGATAAATATACATGGAGGCGTCAAAGCACTCCTTGGCAGACACAATACGTAACAGGTAATCAGAACAAATTATACTAGCTGAAGTAATCGATGAATTGGTGATGTTTCAGGACATTTTGAGAATTTCGTAATGCACACAAATGTACCCTATTTCTACTAGGAGAATCATCGATCTTAGGTTGTTTGGACTTTCATAGTTTTAAAAATCGTTTTTAAATTTTTAAGGAAAGATGTAACCAAATCTGTATGGAGCGACACATCGAGACGAAACTAAGCATAAATATAACTAGGTGTTCCGTACCTTTTCCAGGAAATTAGCTTTCTTTCATTTCCGCGTTCATCGTTGGAGGGCACCGAATTGAACTTTGATAATGGTCCACTTTTACAATTGCTGGATTTGAAATCTTTTAAACGCTGCCTGTTTTATTTACCAAGTCATTGCAGTATCAGATTTATCTACAATCAGACCGAATGTATTTAGGTAATCGTGTCTGTCAGCTATCAGCTTAACGTTATTTGGCATCTATGCAATGACTAACTATCTCATCACATTTGACTGTTATATGCCTAATTCCATATCAACAGTTATTCAAACCCAGTAAAAAGTGCAGAAAAATATTTCCAAATAATAATAATAATAATAATAATAATAATAATAATATCATAATAATAATAATAATAATAATAATAACATATAAACAATATTTTTTCAGTACTGGTTCAATGTGTTTTAACCTCATGTGCTTAACCTATGCAATGAGAAGTAATTTTATTGAAACGATATGGAAAAAAAGTCAAATTTAAGGTAAATTTAGCAATTGCCGAAACACTAGAGCTGAATGAATATGGCCGAATTTCATGGCACATATATATTAAAAGATTCTGATTCCAAATAAGATACATATTCTAAAAATAACAAATTAATGCGTTTATAGTTATTACATGAATACCTAATATATGTTTTAACTCTAGCCACCCCGCCCCGCACTACACACAATTTTCAGTTTTATTCTAACTAATGTTTCTTAGTTAGCCTTTTCTCTATGTAGAGCCTTTATAGCATCCATTTAACCACAATAAGGATGAAACCGGTCTATTGGATGAATTGCCTTTCCTACACTTTACAATTCTTAGTTTATACTGACATATTTAGTTAATGGGGCAGGTGCTTATATCGAGATCGAAACCTTTGATATAGTAATTGTTATCGCCACCCGCGCAGCCAGTGTTCGTTTATTCATATAAAAACATCTATATATATATATATATATATATATATATATATATATATATATATATAGTGTTATTATGTTGTTAGACGAATGGTTAAATACAATGGGATTGGAGTTTACTTCGAGCTCGAAAAGTTGATTTGAAAAATTGTTACCACCACACGCGCAATCAACTATTGCTTAATCGTTTTGTCTATATATATGTTTGTGTGGCGAATGCTACAAACAGCTAATGTTCGTGACTGCATAGAAATTTGGTAGCCGACATTTCCGGTCAAGTTCAATGTATGCAAGACTGCTAGAGGTGAGAGCCGCATATCTAAATTTGATTTCCATATATATTCAATGCAGTCGTACTCTGATGATGATCAAGGAAGGTCGAAACGCGTCAGTGCGTTGCGGCTGGCGGTAGTTTTGGTATGTTGTTCGACGACTGGTTAAATACAATGAGATTGGTGTTTACTTCAAGCTCGCAAACTTGATTCAAAGAATTTGTGGAAAATTTAATCTCACCCCTAGTAGTCTCGCATAAATTGTATTTTGATTGTAAATGTAGGCAGCACAATGCCTACGCATTCGCAAACATTAACATGTTTCAACTTCTGACATATATATATATATATATATATACATGTATGTATATAGATATATATATATGTATATATTGATATATATATCGAAATATAAACACATTCCTCACTCAAATATATACTGGTTAAAGAGCGTAATACCGGCTCCAACTGATGAGTCGCCACTAAGCACGAAATGAATGTGCATGAGATTATACTTTCCGTTCATGCTGCCTTTGGTGTATCCTTCTGGTCACAACTGAACTAATTTGTAACTAGGTTCGCAACACCTAATACATACTTGTGTAGAATTATCCTGTTTTAAATAGACCTGCTAATTAACCTTCTTTAAGTTCACTTGCAGCAGTACCATATTCAAGGTTTACGTTGTCCCATCCTGTGTAAAATAGTTTATTAGAAGGGGTATAAGAAAATGTCGTACAAAATACAGTGCTACGGGTAGTTAAAGTTAAAATTAAAACTTAGAAACAGCCAAAATCGTTTGTTAACACAAATTTTATCCGTAGGCCGAGAACAATGGTTACCCATAGAGAAAGTGAGCCCAACTGATAAAACCACAGATAATTAAATAAAATTTAAATGATAAGCAGACGGAATCATATAAAAATTTTGGAGGACTGTCTCTATCATATTCCGATTTCATAAATCATAATCGTGGTCTCTACCTCGGATTTATTATTAACTATGGTTCATTCGCCCCATGGTTTCAGCCACTAGAAAAGACTTTATTAAATATTGGGTCTTATGATATTTCTACAGATGTAAAATTCATTAGAATCTTACCAGAATTAATTTCAATCGATTCTCTTATTAACCTGGTGAATTATTTGCGATTACATAACACGATACGCTTACATGTTTCCCAGTATATATGGTAACCCATGTCCATTAAATGCCTGGCTAGATCTGAACTTTGAATGTGCACTTATTTATATGTCGTCCTGTGTTCCTCTTTATGTACGTATATTGGGAACATCGTTTTACCTATATACCTGAGCTTACAATCTTCGCAATTTATCTCATATAATCCTGATGTCTTGATGAGTTCTATTTTGCTGTCTGGTTCGGTAGCTTATTGAATATAGTAAGTTATTGTCTTTATGCTGTTACTTACTTTAATAAAGGTTGCGATCTTGATATAAATATCTGACCCATTATGTACATACATTTGTCAGTATAAACCAAGAATTGTATAGTGTAGAAAAGGCAAATTCATCCAGAAAGTATGTTATAGGCGCTGCCAACCTAGTAACTACTTTGTTCAAATGTGACCAGAAAGATAAACCAAATTCAGTGCAAACGGAAAGTATAATCTCATATGTACATTTGTTTTGTGCCTAGGAGCGACTCATCAGAGGAGCCGGTATTACGTTCTAAACCCGCAATATATTTGTGTGAGGAATGTTGGACAATTAGACGATACAATCTTGTATTCGAATGTGTAAACCTAACTTCATATAAAGTCTTCGACAATACGACTTCAAAGCCAATTCACAATATATAATATATACCAAGTCTGTAAAGGGTACCAACATTATAGATATTGTCGCATTATTTAGTACCAACACTATGGTTACCGAATGGGTACATGTCACCAACAATATGTTTTCCGAGTTGGTACTTGGACCAATATAGTGGATTTCAAGATATGCTAAATTTCAGCGAAATTGAGAATGACAACTTATTCTGAAGGCCTGTTTCTCCTGTGAATCCATACACTCTGACCTTGATCGATATCCACATAAATATTCCACTTAAATCAATGGACAACCGTGTATATGAATTCGATTTTAAACGTTTTTGATAAAAGAACAAGGTGGAGTTTATCTGCAATTACTACGCCTATTGCCTAAGTGAATGAATATATTGCAAAGCTCCAACCTATTATTAAAAAGCTTGTAGGTAAACTCGTCTTGCTCCCTACAAATCTGCATTAAATATAAACAGATACCAAATCTTCGGACGTGATGTTGTTTAAACTATTGAATGCTGAAACAGAAAAATACTACAACTGTTTCGATTTAATGCCGTTTGAATTTTACCATACATTTGCTTTGATTGGCAATTTAAATAGAAAACACCGTAAAGTGCAAACTTTTTTATGCCGTTTTGTATTCTGTAAACCTGTGTTATGTTCGTGATGTTTTTTTCAATTTTGTGGATTTATCGTATTATTGATAAAGTATATGAAATTATCTAACTATTTTTGAAGTTTTAGTTGAAAAAAGTGAGAAGTTTTGAGTCAACATACGATATCGGAGTATCGTTTTACAGAAATGTTAATTTAATATTCTGTTTTAAAAGACAAAAAACTGTGCGAAACTATTTAAAATTGTCAATTATTCTGCTGTCTTATCTTTCTGCATTTGTTAGAATCAGCTAATATATATTGTAAGAATTCAGAGATTTTATAGACAAAGTGTGTGGTACATTTTAATTTTGTTTTGTTTCTGTTGTAGTTAAAGTGGTTTTACTCCAAAATATACAATTTTATTATGTATCATGTAAATATGAAATAATATGTATATCCTCTACCAACTTGATGTTTCTAAATAGATTTCTCTGAACAAGTTAAAGGTGAACAATCCTTATCACTCCAGGGTTAATGAGCAGGATAAATTTTTGAAGTTAGCCAATAAAGAAGGAGAATCAAAATGTACACTGCCAAAAGGAAGAAAAAAAGAATTACCTTTTTTGGATGTAACATTAAAGCGGACATGTCTAAATTAGAAAAAAATAGTTAAATAAAGGATCTTACAAGGGTATTCCTACAAATTTCCTCTCTAATCACCCATATCCAAATGTAAATAAGCCTTCTATAATCCATGATATTGAGAATTATTTAAATAGTGTATTTGAAATAAGAGATGAGTAACTGAGGAATTATCCAGAATAAATCGTTATCTGAAGATTTAAATAGAGAGAATCATGAAGAAGACGTTGTTGAGATTTGATGGTAGAATAAACCAAGTGAAGCAGGAAGCATAATAAGTAAATCGAAACATTATTTTATTACTTTATTTTAGATTAAATAGAGGAATTGGGATAGTGACTGCTAAATGCAAAATAAAAACAGCTAAGTGTTTAAAGCAATAGATTCCGAAGCAGACGTGCCCGGGTTCGAGCCCTGTCCTCGGCAAATTCTGGAAAGTACGTTATGAGTTCCCAATGAGGATGAAACCAATCTACTGGACAAATTGCCTCTTCTACAGTACACAGTGTTTTATTTATACTGACAAATGTATGTACATAGTAGTTCAGGTGCTTATTTCAAGATAGCAACTTTGATTAAAGTAATTGGTTTCACCGCCCCATGCAACCAGTGTGCATTTAATTATATAAACGTTCAATTCAATACCACTTCCCCATGTAGTGTGGTGTCTGTTCTATAATGATAGATTGGAGATGGTTATTTGAAACTTTAGGTCTAAAATAATGTCAAATAGACACCACATAAAGGAAAGGGTAACCATTAGTTATTATATGGTTCAAAATTGTGTAAAAATGTTAAATACCATTAAAAAATATTGGAAAGTCCAATTATTTCAGTGGTTTGTATTAACTGTTCGGAAGCCTCCAGAGTAACGGAACCAGTCAGCAGCCAACCTTCACGGAGACTTACACTATGTGTACTTTGAAATGTGGAGGAACCTGAATATTGCAGAACTTCTATTGCAAGTCCAAATGACAAGAAGAAAATATTGGATCTGTTAATGATTGAAAGGTGGATAGGTAGATGATGAAAAAGGGAGGTACTATCCAATATGCCATAATCAACTTGCTATTGAGCAACTTTTCCATAACAGATAGAAATCTCAGTGATTTGTCTTTCCGCTTAGGCCTTTTTTTAAATATCAGGCCGCATTTACTAAATTTCTATACCAAAATGTTACTCATTGTGAAACGCGATAAAAAAACAAACGAACATTGGTTGCGCGAGCAGTGATAACAAATACTTTAATCAAGGTTGCGATCTTGATATAAACACCTGACCATTATGTAGAGCCCTGTACGCGGAAAATTCTGGACAGTACGTCAGTACGTGATAAGTTTCCAATAAGGACGAAACCGATCTAATGGATGAATTGCCTTTTCTACACTATACAATTCTTAGCTTGTACTGACAAATGTAAGTACTTAATGGGTCAGGTGTTTGTATTAAGATCGTAACCTTGATTATAGTAATTGACATCACCGCTCGCGTCACCAATAATCGTGTTAGTACGTGATAAGTTCTCAATAAGGACAAAACCCGCCTACTGAGTGAATTGCCTTTCTCTGTGGCAGGATGACTCAGTGGATAGAGCACCAGATTTCGAAGCAGATGTGCCCAGGTTCGAGCGCTGTCCGTGTCAATACGGACGTCCCATTAGGGACGAAACTGGTCAACTGGACGAATTGCCTTTTCCATATTATACAATATTGGAAAATTTGTCAGTCATATTTTTACTTGAATGGTTGCGCAGTGTGAGCTTCAAATGTTGAATCTCCGCGATTTGCGTTCACGGGTTGACGCTTTGCACTATCAGTTTCGCGAAGATCCGCTCGATCTCCATTTCCAAGTACACATTGAGTTTGTCCACTTATTGGCTTTGTGCGGATTCGTCCCTTTCTGGCAAATGTATCCATATTATGGGTCAAGTGTTTATATCATGATCTCATCCTTGATTAAATTATGAGATTAAACTCCTTGTTTGTTAATCGTACTGCCTAGCGTGCTATTAAGGATAGTTTAAAATATCTCGCCAGAAATAATATGAATGATGTATCTAGGTTTTAACAATAAACATTAAATATCATGATGATGAAAAAAACACTGTACAAAGAACAAGTCATCGGTAAGTAGATTAAATGCAATTTAAATTGTGTTCGGCTAATATTTTTGTTTTTTCGTTTAGAATTAGACTAGTTGAGACACAAGTACTAAAATTAATCTAAAAAATAGCAGACATCATTCATCTTTAAACAATTGGCAGAGAAATGGCACTTGAATGAAGTGTGCGGGCCCAGGTGTAATGTCTATGGTGTAAATACGGTATACTTTTTTGTCAAACATAGGGATTAAGGATTAGTGCATAATAGACTAATTAACGCTAAATAACCAAATCCGTGTGCAAAATGGAATAAAGAAATGCAAATTTAATAAGTTTTTTCTTACGAAACAATAAGAAAAACGAAGGATGACGTATTTTAATTGGACTCGCGGAATTGATTATATGATTTTAATTATATAAAAATGCTTCATTACAGCTAAGCAACATAGAACCCTTTATCGCAAACGTTTATTTATTTTGTTAGTATTGCTGTTATAAAGTCAAATTTCTAAATAACAATTTAAATTCGTTCACTTCAAGAGTTGAATTGATTGTGTATTAGGTGTTGCGCACCTAGTAACATATTAGTACAAATATGACCAGAAGGATAAACCAAAGGCAGTTATAATGAAAAGTAAAATATGATGCAAATTCGTTTCGTGCTTACTGGCGACTCATCAGTAGGAGCCGGTATTATGCCCTTTAACCACTATAAATTTTGGTGAAAATAGGACGGTATAATCTCCTATACGAATGTATAAACCAAATTGTTAATAAGTCTAAGATACCTATAAATAGATCTGTGTCGAACTAGGTTGCCACATTTGACAATGTAAATGGCTTAATGCCGGCTCCTACTGATGAGTTACCAGTAAGCACGAAACGAATGTGCACGAGATTCTGCTTTCCACTCGTAAATAAGAGCAAAATATATTGGAATCATTTTGACCAAAATTTTTATATTGGCGTAATTTTCTACGTCGCTAACTTAGTCTCAGTGGCGACAAAAAGTGACGTGATATGACAAAATGAAGAGTATAAACCTATTAAAGCAGTTACTCTAAGCAAGGTTGCGATCTTGATACAAATGCCTAACCCATTATGTACATACATTTGACAGTATAAACTAAGAATTGTATAGTTTAGTAAAGGCAATTCATCCAGTTGACCTCTTCGTCCATTTTTGAAACTCATTACGTACTGGCGAGAAATTTCCGCAGACAGAACTCCAACCCGGGCACATCTGCTTCGCAATCTTCAGTTCTAACCACTGGACAGTATATGATGAGATTACAGTAAGGACGAAACCTGTCAACTGGATGAATTACCTGTTCTAATCTAAACAATTCTTATGTACTATAATCAAGCTTGCGATCTTGATATAAACACCACATTAATTACTTTCATTTGTCAGTACAAACAAAGAACTGTACAGTGTAGAAAAGGCAATTCATCCAGTAGACCGGTTTAATCCTTACGGAGAAGTCATCCCGTACTGGCCAGATTTTGCCGCGGACAGGGTTCGAATCAGGGCACGTCTGCTTCGGAATCTGGTGCTCTAACCACTGAGCCATCCTGTCGCACACTAAACACAAGTTTCAATCATATACTAACTAATGTAAATCGGTTAGTCTTTTTTTACTTTAAGTGGAGCCCATATGAAACCCAATTAGAACTAAAGATCCAACTAACCATCCCCAATCTATCATTACTTAACAGACACCACACTACATGGGGAAGTGGTATTGAAATGAGCATTTATACATTTAAATTAACTTTGGTTGAGTGGGCGGTGATAACATTTACTATAACCAAGGTTGCGAACGTGATATAAACACCTGACCCATTAAGTTTAAACATTCTTCAGTATAAACTAAGAATTGTATAGTGTAGAAAAGTAAATTCATATAGTAGACAGGTTTCGTCCTTATTGTTAACTCATCACTTACTGGCTAGGATTTTCCGCGTTTAATTATATAAATGTTCAATAATGACAGACTGTGGAGGGTTAGTTGTATCTTTGGGTCTAAATGCATGCGATATGAGCTCCACCTATTGGAAAAAAGATTAACCGAGTTACATTAGTTGGTAGTGTAGTGAGCGGCAGAGTGACTTAGTGGTTAGAACACCAGATTCCGAATCAGACGTTCGAGCTCTGTGCGCGGCAAATTCTGATCAGTACGTGATGAGTTCCCAATTAGGATGAAACCGGTCTCCTGAATGTATTGTCTTTTCTACACTATGCAATTGTTATTTCGTACTGACACATTTATTTACTTAGTGGGTCAGGTATTTATATCAAGTTCTCAACCTTAATTATAGTAAATTTTATCACTGCCGGGCAACCAATGTTCGGTTGATTGATGCAGTGTTTCAGAAATTGTCATGATTTAAAATTGCATTTATATGAACTTAGGAAGAAGTTAGCTTACCCTGCAAATAAAGAAGCTCAATCAAGTATTTTTGTCAGCTACTATCGAATTGCTTCCGTTTCTGGCATTCTATTTTGGACTGTTGTATAAAAAATAACCTTTAAAATTTTTGTCAATGTATTTTCCATACCAATTTAATCAATTTATGTTTTCGCCAAATGAATAGAAAGAATGACCATGTCCTGTTACGAATAACAAGGTACAGAGAATCGTTAGATAGTCTTATTTGCAAAGGCCTATCTTATATAATTAGGGCATGGACTACTGAGTAACAGATTAGTTCAAGTGAAACCAAATGAAAACATCAGAGCCGAGATAATGATGAAGTGTTATTCTAGTGATGCTTGCGTTTTGTGCAGCTTAGCAACTTAATTGTAGGAGACGATATCACGCAAAAATCCATTATATAGTTAGTCAATTCTATGAGGTTTCATCCCAAATCTGTCGCAAATTACTTGACCAGTTGCAAGGTGAGTTTAGAGTGTATTGCCGACTCCAACTGATGAGTAGCCATTAAGAGCTAAACGCATAAATCAAATAAATAATTCAAAATTTTATTTCAATTTTTACTAAGCTCGTCACAGTTCAAATTCATGCGGAACAGGGAATTTGCCAGCAATCCGAAGTGGATTCTTTATTTGCTAAAGTGATGTCATCTTTTGAAGCTCTTTATAACTCATTGGGTTCATTGATATTATAATCACTGAAGTATTTGCTATCAACATGCTGCAATTAGAATAATCATAATTTACGTTTTTGATCTATTATAAATTTTATCACAACTGTTATTAGTGCAATATTCGCTTAGCCTTCGCAACGACGAGATGAAAGATGGCATTAACGACGGAGTTAGTCGTGAACGGAGCCTTGAATTAAACGCTTATGTCACAGTGAAACTGAGGCAACACATTATAGATTAAGCTGGGGTAATATCCCATTCTTCTAATCTGTCTTCATCTTTTTAATCCTAGCAGGTTAAACAGGAAAAATTTCGAGATTTAAAAAATTGCAAAACACGGCCTTTAAATCAATCAGCACGAAGCAGCCTTTGAATCATTTGAGTGTCATCATTTCCTTCCTGGCTACAATATCACGCATTCGAGAATGAATATTTTTAATTAGACGACTTGCACACCGTAAAAAATTTTCTTTCTCTGTCTGCTGTTATGTTGTACCTATCTTTCTCATTCGTTCGTGCGTATTTTTGTGTGTGAGACTTTGTTGCTGTGTACTTTTTACGCTAAACACTGGAGGAGATTTGTTCACCATCCTCGTCGAAATTACAATATGAAGGCAACTACACGGTTAATTAGTCCTAACTTCTGATTGAAGTTATCAATTTCCCAAAATCCTTATTTTCTGTATGATAATTTTTTTTCGCATTGGCAGACTGATTTGTAGTTTGCGTATTCGCCTCCTCCGTAAAGAGTAGTTTAATTATCGATAAAAGAATTGAGATATCGTGTTTTATTCCAATCAGATTTGAATTGTCTAACGCAATTTAGAACAACCCGCATTTTTAGCGTTTTTATTATTTCCTATTCCAATTTTCGTTGTAAATTGCTTTTCGAAACTTTCAAATACGAAAAACAAATTATTCCCAGATATGAATCTTTTGAAACACATTTTAAATTGTACGGCAACGCCTTCGCTCCATCTTATCAATTGATTTACTGGACAAATAAAATAAGGAATTAATCATTTAGATAATGCTTGTTGCGGAGAGCTAATATATATTCAAGTATGTATTAGGTGTTGCGAACCTAGTAACAAATTAGTTCAGTGGTGACCAGAATGACAAACCAAAGACAGCATGAACGGTAAGTATAATCCCGTGCAAATTCCTTTCGTGCCTACTGGCGACACCATCAGTAGGAGTCGGTATTACGCCCTTTAACCACTATATATTTGAGTGAAGAATGTGGGATAATGGGACGGTACAATCTCCTAGACGAATTTTTAAACCTTCAGTAGTGAAGCTAACATCAAATAAAGTATACGACAATGCGACTTCAACGCTGACTCACACTATATAATATATATACCGAGTCTGTAAAGGATACTAACCCTATGGCTATTGTGTTAGTAACCGATACCAACATTATTGTACTGAAAATATACATGGTACTAACACTAAGGTTTCCGAGTCGGTACATGATACCAGCCTGATGGATATCAATTTAAGCTATAGTTCGCAGAAATGAAGAATTACAAGTATTTCTGAACACCTGTTACTCCAGTAAATCCACACATTGTGGCCTTCATCGATATCAATAATCACATTTCACGTCAATCATGATATCATTCAATTAAATATATAACTGTTATATACTGTTTGTAGCGGCGAGCTAATATATATGCAAGTACGTTTTAGGTGTTGCGCACCTAGTAACAAATTAGTTCAATTATGACCAGAAGGAGAAGCCAAAGACTGCATGAACGAAAAGTATAATCTCGTGCACATTCGTTTTGTGCTTACTGGCGACTCATCAGTAGGAATTAATCTGTTCAAATTTAAGAATGAGATCCAAAATAAATTTATATATATATATATGAAATTGTTAATAAAAGAAACATAACTAAACATCGTAAGAACCATGTTGATAAAAGTGCACAAACAAATTGGTTTGTTTGCACGGTTCTTGAAAACATCTATTTATTTCGAAAGCATCCATACACATTTAAACTAATTTCAAATTGAAATGCGTTTTGTTTGTACGTCGCATTTTTCACAAGTTGTTTTATATTAAGTTATACATGAGCGGCCACTTGAAATTGAAAATCGTTTTAGTTAGGATATTATGTAATGGAGCGTTGAATATTTTTCGTCTGGCCTTTTGGTCAAAATACTTTTATCATCAACAGTTTCCTCCATTCTGTAATAGGTATGCATAAAACTTATCATCTATTAAATAAAATGTAGACATTGTGTACAGTTAAGAAAAACTGGTGCTTTTAATTTAATATAACACTTAGGTAATGAGGCAATGAATCTCATAGATGATAGCTTGCGTTCCGCTTTGGTGTTCACATATTTATCAGTTAATTTAATTTTGCTAGCTGCTACCGCTAAACTACCGCTACTCAGCTTGCAAAACAAAATTCTACTGCAATCTTAATCGGATGTTATCACCGTTGGAATTTAACCTGTCGGAAATCAAATTTGGGCAGATTAAGTATAATTCTGAATTCACAATTGTCAGAGAGCCTACAAACTTTGTGTGAGCTAATTAAGATAAGTGTTACGCAAGCATTTATGATTGAGCCTATTTGGTTCTGTGAAAAATGCAATATGCAGCAGAAAGCGTTACAATTTTAATTAAGGCAAGATTTGTAAGCATGCTTTCCTATTTGGAGGGTACCGTAACAAATAGACGTTGTCCAGTAACTGAGAAAATTAAACAATCTTTAGGACTAGATACTGTTTGTTGCGGAGAGCTAATATACATGCAATATTTTAAAGGCACTGGCTTTACCATAAGATTTTTCCTGCCCTATTTATTTATAGTTGAACTTTCTGGATAATATGTATGTATTGTGTGTGCTTCTTCTTTGGGCGGAATTTCTATTAAAGGTAAAGTGATTAATGTGTTCAATTTCTCACGTAAATAAGAAAGATAAAATTTCCTATATGTTTTATCAGTAAATTTGATAACATTATAATGTTTTAGGTGTAGCGAACCTAGTAACAAATTAGTTCAGTTGTGACCAGAAGGATAAACCAAAGGCAGCATGAACAGAAAGTATAATCCCGTGCAAATTCCTTTCGTGCCTACTGACGACACCATCAGTAGGAGTCGGTATTACGCCCTTTAACCACTACATATTTGGTAGAAGAATGTGGAATAATAGGACGGTACAATCTCCTAGACGAATGTGTAAACCTGTAATAGTGAAGCTAACATAATCTAAAGTCAACGACAATGTGACTTCAATGCTAACTCACACTATATAATATATATACCGAGTCTGTAAACGATACTAACACTATGGCTATTGTGTTAGTAACTGATACCTTTTTTGAAAACGATGAGTACCGGATACTAACACTATGGTTTCCGAGTCGGTACATGGTACCAAACTGATGAATATCAATTTATGCTCTAGTTCACCCAAATTGAGAATTACAACAATTTCCGAACACCTGTTACTCCAGTTAAACCATACACTCTGGCCTTCATCGATATCAGTCATCACATTTCGCGGTAAGCATGACATCATTCAATTCAATATATTACAGTTAAATACTGTTTGTTGCGAGGAACTTATATATATATATGCAAGTATGTATTAGTTGTTGCGAACCTAGTAACAAATTAGTTCAGTTGTGACCAGAAGGATAATCCCACATTCTTCACCCAAATATATAGTGATTAAAGGGCGTAATACCGGCTCCTACTGATGAGTCGCCAGTAAGCACGAAACGAATGCGCATGAGATTATACTTTCCGTTCATGTTGCCTTTGGTTTATCCTTCTGGTCACAACTGAACTAATTTGTTACTAGGTTCGCAACACCTAATACATACTTGCATACATATTAGTTCTTCGGCAAAAAAAACAATATTTAACCATTATAATGTTTGTTAAGCTATTTTCACTGCGCTAGGACTCATAGTCCTTTGCTGCTTTAATAATATTTATTTATTTATTTAAATCAAGTTTGCGAGCTTGATATATTGGGCAATCTCATTACATATATAAACTAGTCAGAATAAACTAAGCATTGTATAACGTTTAAAATTCGATTCATCCAACAGGCCGGCTTCACCCTCATAAGTAAATCTTCAAGTGACGCACACAGGGCTCGAACCTGAGCATATTAGCTTCAGAGTCTATGATTCTCTCTATCTTTATATATTGTTGGATGGTGATATAAATGTCTCTGTTCGAGAACTCGCCTTAACGTAAAAATATTATCTATACAACTTCATCCTGCGCTGAATCCGGCCTGTTCTTCTCTTGTATGTGATTCATGTGAAGCGCTAAGACGACGTAGGATAATCGAAGCAAATTACCTACACACGACAGGAGTCAAACTTATACCACGATGGTTATCGCGCGAAATACGATTGCCTTTTTTGAAGATGGGAATGATGGTCGACTCATTCCAATCAAGTGGTACGGTTTCCTCATTCCATATAGTATGAAAACGTTTGGTCAACACTCCTGAAATTATATCGACACCATCCATAATCAATCCTGGAAGCAAATCATCGGGGCCTGCGGCTTTGCGGCGTTTAAGACTAACATTCCACACTGTTGATGCAGACTAGCTTTCGGGAATCGTAACTGACGCGGGTGGCCAAGAAAATTGATCTCTAATGTGCTCAGCCCACCTGTCAAGACGATTTATTTTATCGGTTATTAAATCGTTGCTACTATCATTTATAGTTTCACTAACTTTTAATTTTCTCGGACCAGTTGCTGGATAAGTTGGAAGAAACAACGACTATTACCTGACCCGAAAGCTACTTCCATTTCTTCAGCCTTTCTGGTCAAAAAGTTTTCGAGATCGACTTTTACACTGCGCTTAAGTTGGCGTCTTATATTGCGACGGGTATTATTATGAGTCTAGCCAGGCGAAATTTGGCGCCTTAGTTCGAGTATCTCCATAGATTTTACTGAGAGCCAGTGGCTATTTCTATGGGGGCCTGCAATGCCACATACAGTAGTACCTGCATTGTGCATAGTGGAACTTATCTTGGACCAAAGTATATTCGGATTCTCGCCATCCAGACCGGTTAGATTAGCCTTTAGAATATTTTCTTAATTTTGTCAGAAGGACGGTTGTTCGAGTTTGCCTACATCAATTTGGGGTTTATTTTTAATTACTTTCCCGGAAAATTTTAGTGCAAATCTACAACGGATAAGTGCATGGTCCGAGTCGACAATTGCCGTCTTTCTAGACTTCAAGGGTGCATTTGATTCGGTGGATCGCAATGTTTTATTCCATATTTTGTCGAAAAGCGGTGTTCCCACAAAATTTGTTACTATTATACGAGCTCTCTACACAAATACATCTGGTCGCGTTAAGGTCTACAACGAATTAACGCATAAAGTTACAATCAGAAGTATTGTTCGTCAAGATTGTCTACTTTCCCCATTTTTGTTTAATTTTGTAATTGATGCTATTATGAACAACACTCTTCCTAACATTCAGGATGCTGGAGTTGATATTCTCTCGGGCGATAAACTAGTCGATCTTGACTATGCGCACGATATCGTACTATTAAACCACAATCGAGATGCTGCTCAGGCCACCTTGAATAGATTTACAGATGTTGTTCCGTCTTTCGGTATGAAATTCGCACACTCTAAATGTGAGATGCCGTTACAGGATCACCTACCACTCATTCCAACGTTGCGACTGCAGAATGAAGATCTAGATATAGTCGACAGGTTTACATATCTTGGGAGCTCTATCACTAACGTAGGCAATATGTCCGACGAGGTGAGAATACGGATCGCGAAAGCTAGAGTAGCTTTCTCGAACCTTCGTCATTTATCGAGAAACGCGAATATTTCACTTTGCATTAAAGGTCGTGTTTACAATGCATCTGTACGCGTAGTCTTACTATACGCTAGTGAAACTTGGCCTCTTAGAGTTGATGATTTGAGACGCTTACAAGCATTCGATCATCGTTGTTTGAGAAGTATAGCACATGTTGGTTACCAACAACGAATAACAAACGTTGACATCCGTAGACGTATTTTTTGGATCTGCCAATAAGTGCTCATCTTTAGAAAAGCAAATAAGGCTCCATCAACTTCGATGGCTCGGTCACGTTTTGCGTATGCCCTCATTCCGATTGCCCAATAGAGATCTGTTCTCTCATCCAGCACCAAATTGGCGTAAGAAACAAGGTGGGCAGATTTTGACATAGCAGAAACAATTAAAGTCACTTACATCCAAATTGGGTAGTATAGGATCCACTCGTCTGCCAGGATGGGATCCCCGTGCTTATCATAATTCTTGGTTAGAAACCCTTAGCGATATGGCAGCGAATCGAGCTCAGTGGCGATCTTGTTGCAGATGTATAGTAGAATCATCTTCTTAACTTTCTTTTCTTAGTAGGGCAAAGTTAGCTGCGAGGTTCGGTTTGTTTATGACGTGATACAGAAATCCGCAAGGAAACTGTATTACTGATGTCGCCTTGCCCGAATGCTTAACTTGGCCATAATGGTGTTGTGGAGAGGTTTAGTTTGCTCATTTCTGTGAGTTAGCCTGATAAATTTACTCGCAGTATGGCTGACATGATGATGATGATCTTTATATATATATATATATATATATATATATATATATATATAAATCAAATGGTGAATACACGTCTGCTATTGCGCAACACATCATCAAAACAACGCACGTATGTTCTCCAGACGTAGCATTCAAAGTAATTACTAAATGTAAAAACAAAAGGGAGCTAGCCACTTACGAAGCCTTA
>JAQBSW010005728.1:0-54932 GCA_029291075.1 Eudiplozoon nipponicum | reverse complement strand
AGTAATCTAAAGATATTCAGATCAATATTCAATGAACTAATCGTCTTCAAAATCGCCTCAAAAGATATAAAGTCAAAAGATTTTGAGTTATCTATACAGGTAATTAATGCATGTAACTTCTTCTCATCCAGCATAATTACATGCATCCATATAGAAAAAATTTAGTATACTTTGATCAATCTTTCGTAAAACAATTTTGATTTAAACCAGAGAGAACCGGAAAAGTAGATTGCAAATGATCTAGTATTAATCGTTCGATTATCTCCAAAAATGAAAGGATAATATAGATTATTCTATAGTCGTTAGCACACGTTGATTTAGTTAAAGGCTTAGCCACGATTGTTAGAATATCTATTGGTATTTTTCCATTCTTCAAAATTAGGCTTTAAAAGCGCAGAACGCTTTCACGAAGGCTAAAGTTATTTGAAGAAGCTTATCAATCGATATCACGGATAAATTCACACTCAGTTTTTTCCATCGTTAATATGAACTTTAATTTCTTTTTATGTTTAATATTATTTATTTATTTCGAATTAATTTAATTAGAATTATCTTTCTCGTCACGTAGGGGCGGCTAAAAATACAGATAACTGGAATGGTTGACGTAATATATCAGTAAAATCGACTTGGTAATCTATATGAATTAAGTGAAGACATGACATTATGAAAGGAAAACAGTGGGAAAATAGGCAGACTCTAGTTTTAATACAGCACTTACCAACGTTAATACACAAATAATTTACGGATTGGAATCAGAAACTAGTTTCAGCAATATAATGGATTTATAAATTCACTATTTTTAAAATAAATTTTAGGATTATTCGCAGAGACATCTTTAAAAATTTTATCCTTTTTATTGTTATCTATTAGCTGTAAATATCAGCTTAGTACCATGGTGGAGAAAACCACTTGTAAATAAAATTCTTTTTCAAATATAACCTTTCATTTACTGTTATTATGAATTTTCGTTTAGTAGGAAAGTAGCTTAATTTTCTTTTTGTGCTTTCATTTATTCTGATTTCTTTTAATAATTTAGCTTAATACTTTTTGTTACCTTTTGATAATTTACCCCGGCAGAAATCCACTGCTAGTGTATTTTATAAAATTTACCTTATCTAACCACTTTTGTCACTTATGTTCACATTTCATACGGTAAGAATAAATCAAAAAATCTGACGCGTGCAAATGAAATTCATATGAAATCAAAATAATTCTGCTTGGTTGTTTCTACACGTGCATATAATTATATTGAACTTAATACTTCATAGTTACAGACACACACATGACGCACCTTATATAATTGGAATCAGATCTAACTATAAGTATGAATGAAGTCATTTAAACGAAAATTTCTTCGTGTTCTTTTTATTTGACTGTATTTTAGGTGATGATCGAAATGTTGAGAAAAGCACGTAGGAATTATTGCTAAAAATTCTAAATGACAAATTTGGACACTAAACGAAATAACGATGTTTGAAGCAACAAAGATCAGGAAATTAAGCAACATCTTGTCACACTAAAGCATTAATCCTTTTATGTCAGTCTTATCTCTGTCAAAATTTTTACAGCTCTCCCACCGTCATTTCACTAAAAGTTGCATATTGTAAACCTACACTAAACTCATTCTTGGCTTGGTCGGTGAAGCCTAACTAATACTGAAAGGTAATTTCTGACATGAAATCGATTCCAATTCATATTCGTCGAATTTGTCATAGATTCTCCATTTATTACAGATTTGTTCTGGACCACAATTGTTTAAATCTGCTATTTTGAATATTGTGCTGTGTATTTATGTGATTAGAGGCCTGATGATGGAACGGGAAATGCTGTTTCGAAACGTAGCCAGTCAACGAAGATTAGATCGTACCTCATTTCCAGTGGTTAGTATGAACCAATGTTGATGCCTTCGAAAGGAAGGAACGAATCCGTACCCAGCCAAATAATGACAAAATACACGCGTACTTGGAAATGAGGATCAATCGGATCTTTGCGAAACTGATAAAGCAAAGCGACAACCCGCGAACACAAATCGCGAAGATTCAACATTTGAAGCTCGTAATGCGCAACCATTCAAGAAGTATCGTCAACGTAAGCTGTTGTAAAGGTTAAATCAGACACGAAAGAGTCAATCATTCATTGGAACGCTTTCGTTGCGTTTTAAGACAAAATGATACCCGAGAAAATTGGAAATGCCCTTGGGGTAACTGAACTGCTAACTTCTACCGCTAATTTGCGAAATTCCCCGTTTAAGCTCAAGCATAGCAAACCATTTGCCTCCTGCTAGCTGTAGGAACAGATTATGCAGAGTCGACATGGGATACGGGTCAGGTTTAATCACCGAGTTCAATTGCCGAAAATCAGATAAAGTTGGTTCAAGAACGTCGGCCTTTATCATCTATCGTGTGGCCCTAGTCGCTGCTGCCAGTTTCTTTGGATTTGCTCAATATAATTTTGGTGTTTCGTACCCTTCATTTAATTATAGTCATAGTTTAAATCGAT
Organism: Eudiplozoon nipponicum; assembly: GCA_029291075.1. Lineage (NCBI taxonomy): Eukaryota > Metazoa > Platyhelminthes > Monogenea > Mazocraeidea > Diplozoidae > Eudiplozoon > Eudiplozoon nipponicum. The sequence continues at coordinate 52,433 of JAQBSW010005728.1, read as the reverse complement.
CGACCATTGACCCTGGACCTTCGCTGCAATCACGGAGTTGGAATATTTTGTTGTATTGGCTTTTAAACTCTTTCCACCACCCAATCAGACAACTTATTTCCCCTTGCGCCTTAGGGCTACATATTGACTTTGTGTAATTCGTGCTTTTCGGCCTCGAAGGGCATGTACGATTATTTTAACAATCGATTGTCTTAACCTATTTTCTAATGACACAAATTCCTAACATGGGCGTTTGAGTATACGCTACAACAAAAGACATATGATAAATATCTTCATTTATGAATAATTTAGCGTTCCATCCGCCCGCAGCCACCATCGACGCATCCGATGCCTGACACAAAATTTCTCTCGTATGTTTTACGTTGGTTAGTGACCAAGTTAATGGTAGTACCGACACATCAGCTCCCTTATCCAATTGCAATATTATTGGCTATCCGTTGAAGAGTTCTAAAAGTTTTACTTTAATAAAAATTCTTACGTGTGGAAACATTTCCCATACTTCTTCTTCGAAAGCCATCTGATTTTGAGCAGTTTTTAGAGTACTCCGCTGGTCCTCTTCTTTCGATCTGCAAATCTGATCTTCCAAAAGATTAATATTTTGGGCATGATCTCGACTTTTATTATTGGAGAGATGGTGGACCCTATTTCCAAATTGAACTGACCGTTCTCTATGAGAACTATACTGATTTTGCTGTCACTTAGGCGATGTATTCGTCGCAGCTGGTGTCTTTATATATTGACCTTGCTTCCAAGCCACTGATTATGCCGTAGAAATTCTAATAAGACATGTCGTACTTGCCGGATGTTATAACGGGACCCACACGTGGTGTCGGAACAATCAATATGTTGGTCATCATGGCCAAACTTTGTAGAGCCTGATTTCTTTCTGCCAGGCATCCCTGCGAGCTCGATATTGCACCATATCTGGTAGGATGCAGCAGTAAACACATGATGGTCTCATGATGTTGCAACTCGGGAAAAAGACTCAAATAACTTGGATAACCACCGCTTGATGCATGCCATGGTATCAAGAGGCTTCTCACCCAGTAGCGGTATCAGTGTGTACAAGTTTGAAAACACCTCATGAGGCTTGGTTCGGAAGTGATCCAACACTCGTCGTTTTTATTCTGCATACGTCAGGTCGACAGGCAATTCTAATTGGACTGAAACTGTCCGGTCAACTAATTCCTAGACAGCCACGCGCACAGTAGGTGCATTTTTCTTTTTTAATAGGTTAGCAAATTTGTATTAATGCCCGCATGGATTTACGAAAGAACGATCCCTAGTTGCGAATATTCTATTTTATTCCATTCAAAGACTCAATGCTTTATATCAGCATATAAAGAACTTCTTAACGCATGTTTATATTCAAGTATGTATAAATTGCTGCGAACCTAGTAACAAATTAGTTCAGTTGTGACCAGAAGGATAAAACAAAGGCAGCATGAAAATATATTCTCATGCACATTAATTTCGTGCTTACTGGCGACTCATCAGTAAGAGCAGGAATTACGCCCTTTAACCCCTATATTTTTTATCAAGAATATGGGATAATAGGACGGTAAAATCTCCTAGACGAATGTGTAAACATTCAATAGTGAAGCTAACATCATATTAAGTCTACGACAATGCGACTTCAACGCTAACTCACACTATATAATATATATACCGAGTCTGTAAAGGATACTAACACTGGCTATTGTGTTAGTAACCGATACCAACATTATTGTACCGAAAAGGTACATGGTACTAACACTATGGTTTCCGAGTCGGAACATAGTACCAATATGATTGATATCAATTTATGCTATAGTTCACCGAAATTGAGAATTACAACAATATCTGAACACCTGTTTCTCCAGTAAATCCATACACCCTGGCCTTGATCGATATCAGTTATCACATTTCGCGGTAAGCATGACATCATTCAATTCAATATATAACAGTTAAATACTGTTTGTTGCGGAGACCTAATATATATTCAAGTATTTATTAGGTGTTGAGAATCTAGTAACAAATTAGTTCAGTTTTAACGAGAAGGATAAACGAAAGACAGCATGAACGGGATGTAGTATTTCATGCACATGCGTTTCGTGCTTACAGGTGACTCATCAGTAGGAGCCGGTATTACGCCCTTTAACCACTATATATTCGGGTGAGGAATGTAGGATAATAGGACGGTAAAATCACCTAGACGAATGTGAAAACCAGCAATAATGAAGGTAACATCATATAAATTCTACGACAATGCGATTTCAACGCTAACTCACACTATATAATAGATATACCGCGTTTATATGGTTTGATTGACTCAATTCTTCACATCATATTGTACATGCACATCTAAATTAATATACTATTGAATTTAAATATTGTTCGAATGAGTCATTCATCAGTTTTTGTGTAGTCATTTAACTTTATAGTCCTTGCATGTACTTCCCTATGTTACATTTATTTTATTAACTGTGTAGCTTGAACAAAAATAAATAATTCTGACCAATTGAAATTCTAATTCTTTAACATGTAATCAACAAACGGAGAATGAAGCCTCTAAGCCCCACGTTGAATAAAAACGTCATACAATTAATTTTGATTGTGATGTCGCTCTTTAATGCTACTATAACCATCCAATCTTGATGTGACCAATGAAAATTAACTTTGGCATTTTTAAGATTCTCTAATCTATAATAAAATGCCAATGAGCATGGACATAACTTTTATGCTGTTATTTGATTGGTTCATGCCGGTCACATAATTAATTGTCTGTTTTCTTAATTTCACCGTGGCCGTATTGTGAACTAGCTTATCCTGCGTCATGACGTGTCCATCTCGTTTTCGTATACGTAAGTGTAAATCCGTATTTTGAAATTTAAACTTAAATATTTTAAGTAAAGTCAGTGAAATCATTTTTTGGAATTGCCAATTAATTTGTTCACTCAATTATACTTTTTCTAAGAATAGGTAGGTTGGATGAATGTAATAAATATAACGGCCAGCTTCACTTGCAGACAGCAAGCTTCATGAACTTTACCTGATCTGCATTTTGACTAACGCAGCTTTCATTGTACCAGTAAATTTCTTTTTTCATAATATTTCGATCTACATTACCGTAGATCTTCATCAGATGCACTTCACGAAACGAATGATTTTGCTTCATTTGTTTCGTGAAATGCATCTGATGAAGATCTACGGTAATGTTGATCGAAATATGAAAAAAGAAATGCAGATCAGGTAATTTCAATTAATCCAGGTGCACAAGTAAACAGTTCCTTCAAGCTTCATGAACTTCACGCTCTCATGGTCACTTTTTGGTGTTAACATACAATGCTAAATTAGAAACCAATATTAAAACCTACGCAAATTTGAATTAGGTATTGCCTCTAGTAATAAATTGGTTCCAATAGGTTCAGTAAGAAATACCAAGTCATCATGAACGAAACATACAATCTCATGTACACGTGTCCCGTGCTTACTGGCGACTCAGCGGTAGGGGGCCGATACTACGCTTCTAACTAAATATATATTTGTCAAACAAATGTTGGACGGCTGGACAGTATAATCTATTGTACGATTGTGTATTCAAGTCATAATTTAACTTTATATTGTCTTCGACAATGCGAATTTAAAGATTACTCACTAGCTATGATGCATACCGAGTCTGTTAAATTGTACACGAGATTATATCTGTCGTTCAAGTTGACTTTGGTACATCTCTCTGATCCTATTCGAACTAATTTATCGTTATGTAGGCAATGTTCCTATTAAATTAATTAAATGTAACAGTTATATATTCTTTCTCGTGGAGAACTAATATATATGCAATTTTGTATTAGGTTTTGTGCACATTGTAACAAATTAATTCTTATTTTAACGAAGGACGTGACAAAATGCATTATCTCACGTACACATGGATTTTATGTTGAATCAAAACTATTATTTTGGTATACTGTAAAGGTGTGTTATCTCGAAAACTACTTTGTTGGCGTCCTTTACTTGCTCGGTGCATATTATATATATATATAATCCTAAAAATATATTTTATTACATCTACGCAGCATATTAATGCTTTACACTTCCATAACAACGAGATTCGTGAAGGCGACACTTATTTTAGTGCGAGGGATGCATGTTGCAGATGGTATTTCCTGTATAGGATTTTCGCTTTCGGCATCAATATGAGTATTAATGAATGTGAGGTATTACCATGAGAGCTGAAAATCTGTTTTAATATAAATGCACACTGATGGATGTTCCACTAGGCTTACTAGTCGTGTATTTTTATAATACACCATGAATAAAAAATCATAGAATTTTTATTTAAACTTGGCGTTAATTTTTTATTTAATTATTTTAGCTACGGAGACTTGTTGTCTTAAAATATATTGTAGAATATTTATAATTTTATAACAATATTTACAGTTGCTTTGAATTTGGCAAGCGGTAATAGTCGCCCATAAATTGAATTACTTTTACTCATTAGGTTTCCTATTTAACATGTATTGAAAATTTAATTTATTGGAAATTCATGTATATGACTAATTTTTAAAGTGTGTGAGATTAAAGAGTTAAGGGTTTTAATAATGGGAGGTTGGTGCACCCTGGTATCAAGCGAATGTTATTCCTTCTAGATTCCAATCATGGAGTGTTGTATGTCTCATTAAATTCATTTCGTTTTAAGATTGACTATTTATCCATTCATTTCTCATCGTGTTTATTGATGTGTTGTCATCTGAACGATTATTTAATATGTTTAAAATTTATCCGATCAGAATCGGCTGCTGCGGTTGCACTAGTCATCTGTGTGTTGTTGTGCAGCAATATTGACCCAATTTCCTGCAAAAACGAACATTTAAACCTAATATCAGAAAGTACTCCCATTACGACAAAAGACAGTGAAACAACTTTAACAACTAGTCAAGATACTACTATCACTTCAATGGCCAATTCAACAACATCGTCAGCGTCACCGCTAACATCATCAGCGTCGTCGCTAACATCGTCAGAGTCACCGCTAACATCGTCAGAGTCACCGCTAACATCGTCAGAGTCACCACTAACATCGTCAGAGTCACCGCTAACATCGTCAGAGTCACCGCTAACATCGTCAGAGTCACCGCTAACATCGTCATTACCACCCAATACAACAGATAGCACGACCACCAGTAGTGACTCAACACCAACAACTTCTGCAACGACGAGCTCTCCAGCTCCTATTACAACTTCGATTCCACAAGACAAAAGTCTATTCTATTTGAAAGAGGAAAACTCGGAAAATATTTGTATTTTACTAAAGGCAAATATCACGATTGAGATTGAATACGTTAAAGCGGTGAGTTGTGCATTTCTGCGCATATTTTAAATTCTTCTCTGGTTTTCTATTACTACTGCTGCTTTTAAGGATGGAATATTTGCATATTGATTTTGTTTTTAATGTTGATCATTGTCATTGTTTCTGGCTGGAGGACTGGCGGTCTGGAAATAATTTATTTATGTTGCTTCAGCTTATTCTGCTGGCATAAACACGCTCCTGCGAAAGTAAAAAGTAAGGTAATTGGTAATGCATTTACCTTACTACAAAGACAGAATTCTTCTCTTGCACTGTCAGCTTCCTATAATGTTCTTGCATTTCAGTTGGGAAGTTAAAATTGTTTATTTTGAATATTGTCTATTTTGTGGTCCTCTGTGGAGAAGAAAACTGTGTCTGTATTTATCCTACTATTAACCTCCTTTTTCACTTATCTACTGACCAATACATGTAAATATTAAATCTAATTCACAGCGCTTCGGAGATAATATTCACAATTTATTTGTATTAAAAAGAGAGAAAACGCTTATTATTGATTATTCTTGCACTGAAACCGTTATGGAGCTGTTTAAAACTACGAGTTCAGACTAACCGAACAAAAAGGAGCATCAGTTACCAAATGCTTAACTAGATTCTGTCAGTATTATAAGAATATTTTAGCTACGGAAAATATGAATTAGCAAGCGTTACACGGCAATAGTAGCATAAATCAGTGATCTCACGGAAAACCTGTGCAAAATTATGAAACGACGGAGTGAGATGGTTCCGGACCTTTTGTTAACATATGGATAACAACGCGTATGTAAAACGTATTCGTGCTATGAAACTATATAAAATGTTTAAATTCGTTTATCTAATGAGAGATAGAACGTACTATACAAAGAGATTTTTTTTTACAAAATGCCGTAATAACAGAAAAATTTAGTGCAAAATTGGGCCTAACAAAAATATCAGAAGAAACGATTTATCCAATCTGTCAGAAATTGGTTTGGTCTGGAGAATTTAGATCAGCCTTTCAACTCCCCTTGGAGATTGAAGCCACGCATCGCATTCAAATTTCAGTTATAATAACTTTACACTTTTCTTCTGTTTGCTCCTATTTGGTGTCTCTTTTGAATCAAAATATCTGCCATCGCTGTTTGAGAAGTATAGCACATGTTGGTTACCATCCGTAGACGTATTTTGGATCTGCCAACAAGTGCTCGTTAGAAAAAAATAAGGTTCCATCAACTTGGTTGGCTCAGTCACGTTTTGCGTATACCCTCAATTCGATTACCCAGTAGAGCTCTGTTTTCTCGTCCGGTACCAGATTGGCAGATTTTGACATGGCAGAAACAGTTGAAGTCATCCAAATTGGGTAGTATAGGACCCACTCGTCTATCGGAATGGGGTCCCCGTGCGCATCATAGTTCTTGATTAGAAACCCTTACTCATATGGCATCGAATCGAGCTCAGTGGCGATCATCTTGCAGATGTTTAGTAGAATCATTTTCGTAATTTTCTTGTAGTAGGGAAAAGTTAGCTGCGAGGTTTGGTTTTTTTATGACGTGATACAATGAAAGCTGCAAGGAAGCTGTATTGCTGATGTTGCCTTTCCCGAATGCTAACTTGGCCATAATGGTGTTGTGGAGAGGTTTAGTTTTCCTCATTTCTGTGAATTAACCTGATAAATTTACTCAAAGTAACTAGGTATTTCTTCTTTCTCTGTCTCTCTCGTAAATCTCACTAATAATTTGTCGAAAATATTTTGTTATTTATATATTTCATTCCTTATGATTATACGACAGTGAAACATTAGTCACCTGACTTTTTTATGGCTGAACATGATGATGGTGATGATGACGATAATGATGATGATGATTCACTATTACATATCGGGCAAAATGGTCCCTAAGAAAATAATATTGAATTAACGTAATGTTGGAATGAGTTGCAAGACTGAACCAAGTTCATTGTTAAAATCACGGACGCGATACTTTTGCCAAATACTTTGGTTGCTAAATAATGATGAATCCTATATAGTTGGATTTTTTGGCAGAAGCGATACCGGATATATTTATAGGTGTGTATAATGTTTTCTTCACTCTGTAATATTGTAGGATTCTGGTAATAATAAGAACTAATGCTCTTACTACAACTTTAAACTTCATTTTTAGTATACGTCATTTGCGTGATAGTTTAAATAAGTTTGATGCTGTAATTTTATTTTCTGAATTTTTAATTGAGCCGTAAGAAATCCTTTTTTTAAATTTGTCTTTCTCAGAATGAAGAACATGCCTTGGCTGTATTTCCGATTGATAAGGCGCAGGTATCCGGAGAATGTTCTGCTACCTCGAATGACTCGTTACACATGAACCAAATGATTGAACTTAACTTTTTACCGATTTCTACAAATACTGATGACGCTTGGAAACTCACCTGGCGACTTCTAAAGCGAACCACCCAAAAAGTTGTTTCTGTTGAATCTTTTAATCTCAAAATAACTCCAAGTGTCAATACACTTCCGGGTATCAATGATGATACAAGTAAGTAGTGACATTTAAGATGAATGTAATTACCTATTTATGCACAATCGATAATATGGAGATACTAAACGAACATTGGTTGCGCGGGTGGTGATAACGGTTATTATAATCAAGGTTGCGGTCTTGATATAAACACCTGACCCATTAATTACTTACATATGTCTGTGTAAACTAAGAATTGTATACAATTGATAAAACTCCGCTGAACCAGAGGTTCGAAGCCAATAACGCTTAAAAAATGTGGTGCAGCTAGTTCAATAAAATTCGTAGCATCCTACATTCTATCTTTGTATACATAACATGTCGATTTTTAATGTGTTCAGTGTATTTGGAAGGGCTTCTTTTTGTCTAGCTTGTTACAATGTTTCAGTATCAAAACGCGCTGGCGTAAAGCCATAACCCAGGTTTAATAAATGGTAGGTTATTTGAACTATTTTCGATATTTGACAATCCGACATTAGGCTTAGTAATGTGATCAGCATCTACCATATTCATAACATCTAAAAGAGTGTTCTTATATTTTGGCGAAAATAGGTCGATCCAGAAATAAGGTTATCTTCAGTGTCCTGATTTCGCTTATTAGTTTTAAACGCCTAGGCAAATACGGCGACCCATTTTATCATACACGACGGTCGATGCATTCTGGATTCATTGCCGTTCTTATTGTTCATAATTATGTGAGTCGTACATATCATGGTAAATTCATGGTGGGGATAATATGAATTTAAAAATTTTCCTTCACTAAGATGGTCTGTCAGCCAATGCTGGTGAGAACTATCTGCCCAGGTACCAATGGTCAATTTCCTTCATCATACGGAAGTTGCTATTCGCGTCTGGCGCGTTTTCTCATTCAGTTACTATCCTTTTAAAACTAAGTGTTGGTGCATAGTTAAACTGAACTTGAGGCTGTAACCTATCACCGACTTAACTAACTAACGCCTGATCGTCAGATCGGAAATTTCTATGGCTACGAGCTCTAGGGGTTTGCTGGCATAAAGCAAGCCTCTTTAATAAAACCAAATAAATAATATAATATATTGCTTTCATGGCTGTTTGGCTGTTGTCTCATTCGGCATTTTGGGCTATCAATCACATGCTCCAATTTGGTAAGTGTCTGCTGCGGACCTTCGCTGTAATAGAAGTCGTATGAGCAATATAATCCTCATGGGCCGCCACCACGTATTTTACTCCACGAGGAGGCTTGGGGACTTCAGTCGGTCGAGTACAGGGCTGGAGACAATCGGGAAGAGTCACGAAATATATCATATAGTGACCATCGTTGGCAGCCTGCTATATTATGAGTTTCACTTTGGCCTACCTAAAATAGTCTGCGTCGCGTAAATTTATTCGAGTAGTTTATCAGGAGGATCCTGATCGTTTGATACATTCGACATAGCTCAGTTGTTGTTGGCAATCCTAGAAGTTAGGCACTGTCATAAGCTTGGTATGGGTCCATCAGAACGTATCTGCCATTCGCAGATGATAGTTTTGGTGTGCAATCTGTTTGGGTTGATAATCTAAATCTCATGCCTCGCTCGACTAAATTTAAACTGTCTAGATAAATACCAGGGTCTCGAGACAGGAGCGTCGTAGTTATTCTTTCATCGTGTAAATTGTTATTATAGATCTCACACGATTGGATAAATTCTTTTCAGCCTACAGGGAAACTAATCGATAATAATAATTTTCGGTCATCAAATGGACTCAGACAGAATTCCTTTATGCTCAGTTTATTTTTCTCTCTTTTGTACAATCTGTGCACTGCTGGCATAAGAGCAAATGAAATTCATCTACGTGGCCATGTTTTCATTCTTATTCGGAATTCTTTTAGTAGTTGGTTGGAATGCTGCAGAGCGGAGTCGTATTTTATGAATTGGATACTTCATCGTCTATGAAAAAATATCCACGCATTGCATAAGTTTAATCAAAATTATTGGTATTTGATAGTGCCATTTTTAATCAAGTGCTAAAATTAACCAAGTCATGTTTTCAATATCAACTGAATGCAATTATAATATTTATTATTGTTTTGAAGCATAATTTTTTCCATAATGTACGAATTGGAAACCCTGCAGCTTTTGTTGATTCTCAAGTGTTACACGGAAAATGATTCCTTTGGCGCTTTGTACTTCAGTCTGCTGAAGCTTAGTGTGTGATAGATTTATCTCTGTTTGTGTGTCAGTATATAACAGTTAGATACTGTGGCGGAGAACTAATATATATGCAACAGAATATATAACCATTAAACAGGCTAGTTTGATATGGAAAATAAAACACCGCGTAATTTAAATTTTTTGTGGATATCGGCCAGTTTATTTCGAGAGCAATTAGCAACATTCTGGGTTTTCAACGGATAAAGTCAATTAAAAATGTTTTTTTTAGCTTTCTGATTAGTTTGCAGGAGTTTTTTTATTGCTCTTACTTAACTGCATGCTGATTTGAGTTCGAACGTGTAGGCGTTATCTTTACGGGATAACAATGTGGTGTTTAGATTCTGGTTAGACTTTTATGGATTTCTTAGGTTTTCACCAGACAAACGTTTTACTGGCTATTTAATATATTACAGTTAGATACTGTTTATAGCGGAGAAATAATGTATATACAATTGTGTGTTAGGTGTTACGTGCCTAGTAACAAATTAGTTTAATTATGACAAGATGGGAAAACCAAAGACAGCATGAACGGCAAGTATCATGTCGTGCACATTCTTTTCGTGCCTACTGGCGACTCATCAGTAGGAGCCGGTAATACGCCCTTTATCCGCTATATATTTCGGTGAGGAACGTGGGAAAATGGGACGGTACCGTGTTGAAGTTCAGTGGTTGTGTCATTGTTGTTATCAGATTATTAACAGCCTAACCTTGACCATAATGAATGATTGCGACCAACGTTAATCGAATTCGTACTCATGCTATTTGTCTTAAATTAAGTTGTTATATGACATTTTTTCGATTTCTGGTGAACATCTTATCTTGCGACTGGTACAATACGGAAAGCGCGATTTATATACTTTTTATCGCCATCTGTGCTTTGATTGATAGCTACAACAACTTATGTGAATGCAGACAAAATTGTAAAAACGTGATTAATATTGAATAAAACGTGTGTATTAATTTTTTAAAGTCTTTTCGGAGTGCCAGTTTCATATTTTCCAATGCCGCGTTTTGCGTCCGCGGGAAGTAGTTTTGCACGAACAGTTTCACAAAGATCCGATTGATCACACTTTCCAATTTTGTTTTGTCTTTGATCGGGTTGAGTTTGTATGCGTCCCAACGGAAATGCGGTTCTATCACATCTTTGTTTACTGGCTACGTTTCGGAAGTTGAATTGGCCTGAAGATGGAAGTGTGATTCAACTTCCGAAACGTAGCCAGTAAACAAAGATGTGATAGAACTGCATGTCCGTTAGGACGAATATAAACTCAACCCGATCAAAGACAAAACAAAATTGGAAATTGTGATCAATCGGATCTTTGTGAAACTGTCCGTGCAAAGCTACTACCCGCGGACGCAAAACACGGCATTGGAAAATGTGTATTAATTCTTTAAATCAAGTTTCCGCGCTTGAGGTGAACACCAATTCAGTCGTCGAACAACATAACAAAACTACTGCCAGTCGCACGCGGGTGCCTGGTCTGTTGTGTTTTCCTGGCACATTTTTGTGCCGGGTAGGCAGAGTAGTGCTGACTGATATGCCAATCACGCTTCCTGTTCGGCTATCATTATTGCTAGGTATAATGAGCTCGAGGAGTCGCTTTGGCGACCTGCGAAGGCCGCCCGTTACAATTTGTTACACTTTTTTAGTGCGTGCGACTGGCGGTTGTTTTGTTATGTTCGACGACTGGTTAAATACAATGGGATTGGTGTTCACCTCAAGCTCGCAAACTTGATTTAAAGTATTGTTACCACCACCCGCGCAATCAACTATTGTTTAAATGTGTATAAATTGTGTAATGGCCTATGCAAATTTTACCGATAAAAATGCCTAATTGTTTTCATTTTTTGTTGCCTCTCTTTTGATTACGCGTTTTGTTATATAGAATATACTCCTGAGTTGTACGAAGGGACCATCAAGGATTACTTTTCTCCAGTTAATTCTACTCTTATCTGTCAATCTATCGAGGTATGCAGACTTCGTTTAAATGGATATATGCCTAATTTGGACATGCTACGTAGTAGTGGCATGACTGTTTTTGCCGCCTCCCCTGTTGTTAAAGCTGAGATTCGTTTGAATGACGTCCAGCTGAGTGCTTTTCGAAACAACGACCCAACAATGAATTTCTTTCCTGACAGTAAGCTATTTGAGGATATTCAATTTTGTTTTTAGGCCGATGTTTATGCCCTAAATATTATTTTATAAAAATCTTATTTTATGCGTCAGCCATGTTCGGCCACAATCTAATAAGATCTTATGATGATAAAGTTTATTTTAGTACAGTTTAGTATAGATAATAACATTATTATTTATATTTTAAATAGTATACGTAAAAGTACTGGTACAGCGCCCAAAAATGTAAAATCATTTCTTAAATCAATGCATTTTTTCAGATAAAATTAGCATTACATTCGTGAAAGAGACACATGCTTGATCATGTTGAATGAAAATGACTGCCTGAATAGCGAAATACCCGTAACGCTTACTGTTTCTGCGTTCTAGAAAAATAATCAGATGGTGTGCATTAACGAAGGAAATAAATCGGTTCACGTACTTTAATAGGTTATTTTTATTGCGCCTGTAGTTTTATTATTGTAATTAAGTCCTTGAGCTTATATAGGCACCAAAATAATATATTTCCAATAATGTAGTGTAAAATTAAAATCAGTTCTATTTACTGTTTGTAGTTGTCTTGTTTCTGCCATGACAGTAATATCAAAACCTGGTCAAATATAAAAAGTATTAAGTGCGCTTAATAACTTATGATACTTAATCAGCTGCGTAAATTAACATTTCAATTTAAAAGGATTGGTAAAAATGTGCTCCTAGTTCTTAATCAAAATAATCTTTACGCACTTCTTGGAAGAAGCCAAAAAATAGATGTTAATAAAACGTATGCCAATAGTGTAAATCAAAAGAGGTTCTATTATGAATTCATTTGTATTCAACACAGTTAAATTTTCTATCTTTTCGCCGGATTCCGTTCTGACTTCAATAAATGGAGGATTTAGTTTATTTAACAATGTGATTCTAGTTTTTTCAGTATAGCTTCAGTATGTGCTTTCCATGTTTGTAATCCGGTAGTTTGACCGTGCAAACTTTAATGAAGAAAATTCTTTCTAACTATCAGCCTATATATGCCTGGTCAATATTATTGTAGCCATATTTAAACCAAAGTTCTATTCTAAGAAAAAACGGAAAAATTTCCAAATGGATATTCCTAATGTCTCTTCAAATATGAAGTTGTATGAAAGTTAAATCGTTTACTGTATGACGATCTCTTAGGCATCAAATTTAGGTGTAAATACAACAGTTGAGAATTCGTGTCAAGTTACCTGTATACTCGTGCTAGTAATATGCAAAATTTTTCATGCCACTGCAGCTCCTGCATTTGTCGAGTAATTCTTTTTAAGCCATATAAACTGCCTTTATTATAAACAAAGATGATACTTTTAATGGCCTTGCGTTTAAAACTTTCAATTAATAATCCATAGACCAGCGGATATGCTTAAACGGTCTAATTTCGAGAATGTTAACAAAGCGTGTACATTAAATTCTGTTTGGTACTTTTATCTTTTTTCGCAGAAATTCTCATAACTATTTCGTACCATTTAACAAGCTTTCTTATTTTGGACCAGGAGAATATGATTAAGTCTAAGTCAGCATGAACAAAATGTGCAATATTGCTGTTTCCTGTTTCGCGTTTAAATAAAATAAAATGAAAAAATAAAGCTAATCATAAAAATAAATTTTAAAGCTCAAAAAGATCACAAAAATAAATTAAAAGGACTAAGTTAATAAAGGAGAGTGACTTACGAAGAAGACCTAATTCAAATGGAGATATTTCGGTAATTCGCGGAAGTGAGGCAACCTAGACTTCTACGCAACATCGTTTTGGTCAAGCTAGTTGTTACACAAAGCGACAACGGTAACAAAGCTTTCGTGTTTTTAACGGCATCGCCTCATAAACACGACCAAATCTCGCAATTTACAGCCAAATTAAGAAAAAATTTTTAAATGATGATTATTAGAGCTTGATTTGATATCACATGGCATAGGGCTTCCAACAAAAAATTATAATGCACTCGTGGACCCTATCCTGGCAGGTGAATATTCCCTATACTAGTCAATATTAATTTCGTTGACTTTATATGATTCTATGATGTCAAAATGTGTCCACCTTGTTTGGTACGCCAATCTGGCGTAGGCTAACAGAATTCTATACAGAGAAATCGAATTGAATGCATATGTAATACGTGACCAAACGAGCACAGTTGTGCCTTATTTTTTTTATTTAACAAAGAGCACTTATTAGTCGCTCCAAAATATCTGTATGAATGCCAGTATTGTTTTTTCGTTCTTGATAACCTATATGCACTATGCTTTCCACACAACGGTAGTCAAATGCCTGTTAGAGTGTAAAATCATAGACATTCAAGGGCCATTGGTTTATAATGAAACTGCACGTTAGGATGCATTGTGCACACGAACTTTAAGACAGAATGAGATTCTTGCGTCCCTCCACAGATGTTGAAATCAGGCTAATCATTGCCTGAGCTATTGATGCGACTAATATTTGTAAACCTGTCAAACGCTTCAAGATTTTAGCCTTGAATCAGCAGAGTTGCTTTGAGTAATAGGTGATCTTGCAGCAGTCTATTACACTGTGAATTTCATACCGAATGTGATATAACTGTTAATCTATTCAAGGTGGTCCGAGTAGAGTCTATGTTGTCAAGTAATCATACAATAACGTCTGTATAGTTAAGGTTGACCAAATTTTCCGCCTAAGATAACTTCGATATCTGTATCCTATCGTATAGTAGAAAATCGTTCATTATCGCTTATATTACAAAATTATTACATTTTTGATGAATGTATCAGAGTACGTCTAACTGCAGTTGGTTCGGCTTGTCAGAATTTGATAAGTATTTTCATTATCTAACATAAGAATGAGACTATATTTCACGGAGATCCGACGGCCCAATCATTAACAACAAACATACTTGTCATTGGAAACTATAATTGAAAATCCTCCTGGAGTTGGAAGCTGAGCTCATTAAGAAGTCGATATTAAGAGATTTAGTGAGCCAAATGGGAACCACCTGAATATGGATCCTTGCCCACAAGAGCGGTGCGCAAAAGAGACGGAGCTAGTCTTATTCACGAACACTTGTTTTTGTGTTCCTAGTTCAGACAGATACTAGAGTAAATTTGGTGAACTTTTCAAGTAAACATACAAAAACGGTAACATATAAATGGAAAGATGACATTTTTCAAATGCATTCACGTAGACTATAGGAATTAGTCTAGCTACCTCTAAGAAAAGTCATCAAAGCCTATTGGTTTGTCTAAATTTGTGTCTAAAAATATTGCTACATAAAACTTCTTAATGATTAAATTCAACAAGTTTGGTGATTTAATCGATGATAAATAGAAAGGTATAGAAAGGAAGAAAATTATCAAAACTGATGTTGATAAGATTTTAATTATATAAAACCTTTTTTCTGAAAGATTGTGGATGTAATAGAATAAGCTTTAGATCTTAGTGCGTAATACAATATTCAAAGCAAATTCTACAAATGAGTTTCAAAGCATAAATGCATCGCTTGGTAACTATTTATTTTGTCAGGTGTACCCAGTAGAAAGATAGTTAATACGGGACCAGGAGGATATTCAGAAGTTTAATTTCGAGAATGGGAATGTCGAGTGCTAATCTACTCCAGCATTTTAGAATATTGCAATATTGTTTGCAGACAAGATCGGTCGATCTATCGAAAAGGAGAACTTCAATGCGTGTATGGATGGGTATATTTCGTAATGAAATCAAGTACATAAATAAACAATCATTCGAAAAGTAGACATCCTTTATTCCATCCTTTGAATTTTTGCTAAGTGTCAGCTTCATATTTTGCAATGTCGCGTTTTGCGTACACGGGCTGTAGCTTTGCACTAACAGTTTCGCAAAGATCCGATTGATCACAATTTCCATGGATGTATCTGTTTTGTCTTCGATCGGGCTGGGTGCGTATTCGTCCCTTCCGAATGCTTCAACATCGTTCATACTAACCATTGGAAATGCGGTTCTATACAATATTTGTTTACTGGCTACGTTTCGGCCACAATACACGGGACAATTTTAATAGCAGATTTAGGCAGATGTGATAAACTCGTTCCGAAACCGTTCTATATATATATAAATAATGGGCATATGCAGTGCGTTGAGGCTGGTGGCAGTTTTGTTATGTTGTTCGACGTCTGGTTAAATACAATGGGATTGGTGTTTACTTCAAGCTCGCAAACTTGATTTAAAGAATTGTTACTACCACCCGCGCAAATATGATGATTGTTACCATTGTTAAATTGTATTGCCTATATATGTATATTGCGAAAGCTGCAAACAGTTTATGTTCGTGACTGCATAGAAATTGTGCAGCCGACATTTCCAGTCAAGTTCAATGTATGCGAGACTGCTATAGGTGAGAGCCGCATATCTAAATTAGATTTTCATATATATTCAATGCGGTTTGATCCTCGATAGTCAGTTTGCCGTCGTACTCTGATGATGATCATGGAAGGTCGAAACGCGTCAGTGCGTTGCGGCTGGCGGTAGTTTTGTTATGTTGTTCGACGTCTGGTTAAATACAATGGGATTGGTGTTTACTTCAATCTTGCAAACTTGATTTAAAGCATTGTTACCACCACCCGCGCAATCAATTATTGTTAAATAGTATGAACGATGTTGAAGCCTTCGGAAGAAAGGGATGAATACGCACCCAGCCCGATCGAAGACAAAACAAATACATACATGAAAATTGTAATCATTCGGATCTTTGTGATCCTTTACTCTAGTCAGTACTTGAAAGGTCTACAATAAGAACAAAACCGGTTTAATGGATGAATTGCCTATTTTACATTATACAATGCTTAGTTTATAATGGAAGATATTCATATAATAGGATTGGTGTTTATATCAAGCTCGCAGCCTTGATTTAATAAAATTGTTATAATTACCCACACAAGGAATAATTTTTTAAATGCATAAATCGTCATTTTAATACCACTTCCTTAGATAGCGTTGTAGCTGTTCAATGATTACAGATTGGAAGCAGCTAGTTTTGAATTTTATGTCTAAATAGATGCCTAATTATGCTCCAATTGAAGGAAAGAATAACCAAAAATGCATTAGTTAGCAAATTGAAAATTGAGTGTAGGGTGCGGCAGGGTGGCGCAATTGATAATCACAGACTCCGTAACAAATGTTCTCGGTTCGATTTCTGTCTAAATTCTAAATAGCACTTGAAGAGTTTCCAATAAAGATGAATTTATATAATTAAACGAATATCAGTTGCGATCTCGATATAGACACCGCGGCAAACCCTAGACAGTACGTGATGAGTTCTCATTAAGGATGAATTGCATTTTCTACACTATTAAATAATTATTTTATACTGATAAATTTGTGTACATAATGGGGTCGGGTGTTTATATCAATATTGCAACCTTGTTTAAATTAATGGATGAATTGTTTGGGAGTGCTGGAGATTAAGGATAATATCGGATTTATGCACCTTTGCTACATTATACATTGTGGGCTTGTAAATTGGACTCCGCATATGGCAACGTACTCATACAAAAGGAAATTTGAATCCAGAGTGTATGGTTTTGTAAAAATGTATAAACCTGTAGTTCATTAAGAATTATTATTGTGCAGCGTTCTCCAAAATAAAAATTCTAACTTTCTATGTCACAGAGTAAGAAAATACTCATACTTAACACATGGTTCAAATTGTTGATAAATACGTACTATATGAAGATGATAGATCATGCATTAATATGAAAATAAAATGATGATTAGGCACATTTTGAAGATGATAAGTATTTTTTTATCCTGTACTTATTTAACATTTATGGTTTAGTGCCATG
Source organism: Eudiplozoon nipponicum (assembly GCA_029291075.1). Taxonomy (NCBI): domain Eukaryota; kingdom Metazoa; phylum Platyhelminthes; class Monogenea; order Mazocraeidea; family Diplozoidae; genus Eudiplozoon; species Eudiplozoon nipponicum. The sequence goes on along the minus strand of JAQBSW010005728.1, from coordinate 34,523 downwards.
TATATGAGTCTACCAAGGTCGATTAAAGCATTTCGATTGTAAGAAAGTTATTTGCTTAGCGGTCATGTCCCTAATGGCCAGTATTCCTATGTGCTCTGATTATGAAAATGGAGAGTTACGCGCATCAGTAAGTGTGACTGCTTGATCTATGTTGTGCTATTGATATAAAAAAGGGATTTGTGTGAAGTTCGCATCTTTTATCTAAGTACAACGCGCCACACCAGATAAAGTTAACAACTTAAAGGTATTACACCAAAAATAATAACCTGCCGAATGACAAGGAGAAGACCGATTAATTAAATACGTCAGCAATACATGAAATAACTAGCACAACTTGTAATCTTAAGTATATAGGAGCCAACGTCAAATGACGGACGAATAGAACATATAACCACATGCTATGGCTATGAAATCCGATTCAGCCAAGCACTCACAAGAAATGGACCATCAGATGAACTAGGAAATCTTTAACACATTGCGATACTCAATTTCAGTGGCTAACTCATTTATGTGACGGCATTTAATAATTGTAAATGCTACGTCTGGAGAACACGTGCTAGGTTTCAACGATATATTGCTAAACTGCAGACGTGTATTCGCAATTTGATTTGAAACAGGCATTTAAGTTATATTATTCTATTATTAAGATTATTAACCGTCTGGCCTACGTAAGTTGATAGACATGCGAATGTTTATTAATAAATAATATTTGAGATCGACATTCACGACTTTATGTAATCTCGCCACGATTTTCATGTGCGGGACAATTGATATCCCTCGTAGGTCGGAAAAATCTTGAATCCTTTAAATTTCCAGATGCACCTATTTTTGGCCTTGATTGATGAGTTATCAATTATCCCTTCATTTTGAAGCCCTCCATCAGCGGCTTGTCTAAAAATTACGTTAAAACCTGATTTTCCGATTTTTTCCAAATTTTCGAGACTTCATTTCCAATCCCATCTTCAGGGTTCACACCACTCACACAAGAAAAATACAACTTGTGGAAAATGTGGTATCCCCATTCAAGACAGATCTATTTATATTTATTTTAATTCCTAAAGTATTTTTATTCTCTGCTCTAATATCTTGTCTTCATACCTATTCTCTCATATTCAAATGTATACACAAACTTATTCATGTCACCCCCCCGAACACACCAACCCATATACACATATATGTAATCTACTAAAGTGACATTTATTGAATAACTATAAGCAATTCTATGGATTGACATACACGCCTATCCATGATGTTTCGATTTTTTTAATTGCTGTTCCGGACACGTATGACGATCAAAAATTTTATTTTAAACATTACAGTAATCTTCAAATTCCTGGTTTACCTAATCTCATCCTGTGTGCAATAGAGAGGTTAGTAAAACTGTTGAAGGAATATAGTATTATTCTATCGTTTGGACAAGACCGAATACAGAGCCTACACTATATTACAGTTAAATACTGTTTGTTGCGTAGAACTAATATATATGCAAGTATGTATTAGGTTTTGCGAACCTAGTAACAAATTAGTTCAGTTGTGACCAGAAGGATAAACCAAAGGCAGCATGAACGGAAAGTATAATCTCATGCACATTCGTTTCGTGCTTACTGGCGACTCATCAGTAGGAGCCGGTATTACGCCCTTTAACCACTTTATATTTGGTAGAAGAATGTAGAATAATAGGCCTACACTAACTAATAAATTACACGTGTGTATATGGGTTGTTGTGTGCGTAAGTGCAGAGGGATGACGTGGATTAATTTGTGCTTACATTTGAGTATAAGAGAATAGGTATGAAGACCGGATATTATGGCTGACAATACAAAATAAAATAAATGTGAATAGATCTGTCCTGAATGAGAATAACAAATTTGCCACAAGCTGATTTTTCCTGTGAGTGTGGTGTCAACCCTGAAGATGGGAATGGAAATGAAGTCCCGAAAATTCAGAAAATCTGGTTTTACAAACACTCAAATTTTGAATAAAATGCATAAAGTATCAGTTTCACGTCGGAGCATGAGATAGATGATTGCCTGCCTTTATTAGATGTACTATCAAAGAAAGTTTCTAATGATAAATTTAATAGAAGAGTTTACCATAAACAAACTTGGTTTGCATAGTATTTACATTACAACATTCTAGTTACAAATTTACGAATATACCAAAGCAACAGACAATCTAATGTTAAATGATTTTCCTACACACTTGATTGCATAAATTGTTAAAAGCCGAAATTAAAAGATAGAGGCTTGAAAATGTTTCCCAAATAATACAGAAGCATATTTTAGTGGTTTTAACACGCAGATTTAATGCAGCTAACTAAATTTATTAGTTAGGGTAATACACTTGCCATTGCCAGCCGTTAATGTCAACCTCAAATACTATTTACCAATTTGCATGTGCTATGTGTCGATCAACTAACGTAGACCAATCGACCAGAAGGTTAATTACTGGAATGAATGAATATTACAACTTAAACGCCTGTTTCAAATCAAATTGTGAATACAAATCTGCAGTTTAGCAACTTATCGTCGAAATCTAGCACGTATGTCCTCCAGACGTAGCATATACTACAATTATTAAATGCAATATTAGAAATTAGTTAGCCTTATCGATGCTTTATGAATAAACAGACTGCTGCCGGATTTATGTAAGTAGATAAAGCGTTTTCGGGACATCGTCCAACTGTCGCACATTTTTAGATGAAATTTAGTGGGTTCAGAGCTTAGTGTCCGCTTCTTCTGATGTTTCGCATGTAAGCACGAAACGCATGTGTATGAGACTAAACGATTTGTTCATCCTGATCTTGAAAAACATTTCTATTAATTTTTCAACTAACTTTGTGTTAGATCCGCAGATCCTAATTTATATCTGCATATATATTAGTGTTCGACCAAGAATATATAACGATTATATATGGGATATGTGCGGAATTCTATCACAACAAATATGAGCGGAAAACAGTATATAGATATGATTTAAAAAATTGAATGTAACTATTCTAATTTCAGTTATTTTTAGACTCAGTGTTTCCATTTTGTTAGACAGTTGAAGCAATCATGTACTGGAGGATTATGGTAGCTGGTAACGACCAATGACTGTTTTGAGATTTGGACGTTTAACAAATTTTGGTTGTTGAATTTTAGGTAATCTGGTCATTCCATATCTTGTCATTTTTAGCTGATAACGTTCGTCAATTTGAAGTGAATGACATGTAACTAAATCCAAACACACGCACGTGATTGTATGTATGTATAATTATTCGGAATGTTCTGCCTATATTGAATGTCTGCCATAATTTGACAACAGACTGATTTAGAATTTATCTCACGTTTTTTCATTGATGTTGCAACTTCACACGAACTTCATTGACGCTTTATAGTTACTCGGTTCGCTCTATGGCCATATTAACATGAACATGATGTTTTATTCGTTCAGTTATGACGGATATATATTGTCTGTATTTTACTGTAAATATGAAAAAGATGTTTAGTTTAAGTTCGTTTAAAACTTCCGCTGTTTTAATATGTAATATGCACAGTTGTCTTGTAATGCAATTTACAGGCTGCAGTTAGAATTAGAAAGAACGACTGGAACAAAAAACGCTTAAATCGAGTTTGCGAGCTCGAAATAAATACCAACCAATGATTATTTAATAAACATCAAACATCAATACATCAGTATTTAAAAACTGACTCTTCACCTCCATATCATCATTCATTTTATCAATTCTGTGTGAGCTTTAAAAGAACTCCAGTTTACTCATTAGCATTAACCAGGTATCTTTAAACTTGATTGCTCCTAGTGATGCTATTACTCATTAGCAACATTATTTTGAACATAGGAATGAATTTTTACAATCGCATAGAACATAAAACAGTATTTCAATAAATTCATGAAAATATTTCGATTTCCGTTGATGTCTTCTATATCTTCTGTTTGGTAATTTCTGTCGTATTAGTTTCGTTATGTTAAGCTAGAATTCCGAGAAAAGCTTACTTCGATATTGTTGATCAAACATGTAAGTTCGATTCTATTTAACCTTATTTCACTGTTTGTTGTATTTTTCATAATTATTTCGCGTTTGAATTTTGATCTGTCCAGGTTCACTATTAATGACGATTTAATCGAATATGTTCATACCAAGAATATTTGAACTTTTCACATACTGTTCAAAATTTGTGCGCAGGGTGACACACATTAGTTAGAGCAACAGAATCTGAAGCAGACTTTTCCTGGTTGGAGCCCTGTCTGTGGCATATTCTAGACAGTACATGGAAAGTTCCCAATAAGGACGAAACCAGTCTACTGGACGAATCGCATTTTTTACATTATACAATGCTTAATTTATATTGACAAATGTGCGTATATAATGGAACTAGTGCTTATACCAAGATCGCAACTTTGATTTAAATAATTGTTACCATCGTCCGCGAAACCAATGTTCGTTTTTTATTTGAACAGTTTGTTTATGGCATTGACTTTGGTGAACGAATTATTGAATGGCAAGTAGTATTAACGTGAAATCGGCCAAGAATGGACTAACTGAAAATTTTATGAGGCATATTTGGAAATGTGTCAAACAGAATTACAATAAAGATGTTCATGTTGTCACTCATTTTCAAAATTATTTTAATCTTGTTTTCAAATTCGTTATAAACACTTATCTCATATTTGTATCAATTTTTAATTATAAAAGCCCCCCTTTTTGGGATGGCCGATTGACACAAATAAAATTTCAGATATAGACAATATTTGCATAAGCTGAACTGTGGCTCTCCTTCCCTATTGTCTGTGACAGCTCTGTCGTCGGCATCATTTCTATTCATCATTCACTACATTATTTTTTGCTTGAGTAAATCAGCGCTATATTGTGAGGGGTTTCAATTTTTTAACGGATAGTGGTTACACTATATTATAATATTTTAAGTCGACAAAGTTGACTTAAACAAGCCTCGCGCAATGAATTATTGATAGCATCCTTAACATGCATTAATACAGCTATTGCAGAAATTTAACTGATTTTGAGGAAGTATAAATTGGTGTATATTTTTTATTCGATTCCCACACACGTTAGACTTCAGTTATCCCTGTGGTCATTTGACAAGATCACAGATTTTCTAAAAGCATAAGGGAGCCAAATGTGCGTTTGATAGCGAAAATTATATTTCATTACTAGAAGCGTCAGTTGCCTTTCGTCTTATTTTCTCATAAGATAATTCATTAAAAAATGGCAGTTAATTTTTTACATAAATTTTCGAGGATGAGATTAGCACCAATTTCATTTTATCTAGCCAGACACAACTACTGTTTATTACAAGCTAATATGGATGACAGCCATGACTCAAAATTTCAACAAATTTAAATTTGTTAACGTTTTTAACAGCTTTAATCGAATGTCAATCATGTTCTGATGATAGCCATTGAAAGCCTAAAATCATCGTTACGTATAACTGACGGACAATTTCCTTGAATAAATAGTTTTTAGGATGCTTCTCGTATAAACGGATTTGATATGATTCTTTTAATACATAAATGTTTCGGATAGTTGTGAAAACTATTTATCTATACATATTCTGTTATCTGCAAGATTGGATTACTCTGCCAAGAAACTCCTTGTGTTTATGGAGCATTTATATGGTCATTTTTTTTAATCATTTGTGTTAGGTATGACTTGTTTGAGGATATAGTTTAATTATGACTGATACGTTTGACAAATAATGTTGCTCACTATGGACGAACACGTTTTTTATTCGCTTTGCTTGTGACAAGCTCAGATTCTAATAATCAAACAATCAGTGTTGTGCTATCTGCTAAACTATCCACGTGGTTTTGTCCTTATTAAGAAATTTAAATTTCTGTTAAGGTTAGTTGGGGAAGTTTCTTATGGTCTTTAAACAATTGATATAATTATGCTACATGGATGAGCAAGCGCAGCTTAGATTTATTGCAATAGCTTCTAAATAGAGAAGCATACCCCTTACATTGTTTTAATTTAAATTTAAATGCGTTTAGTTGAAATGCAACTTTCTTCACAGGACAAAATATGTTTTGTTATAAATGGGCACCGACGAAAAATTTTATTTTGCACAGGTTGGTATGTGCTCTTGCGAGCTTGAATTAAATCTTCTATTGCATCTGCCTAACTATTTTTGCCTACAGATAAAATTCCAATTGTATATAACGTTAAATGCAAATGGCAATGGAATTTTGACTTTCACACTGGATAGGGGAGGTTTGGAGGTGGATGTACTTAAAACTTAATCAAATGAAAAATATCTGAACGCCAACCCGGTACACAAGCAACGTTTTATGCGCTTCAATGCCTATTCAACTTTGCATTGTAGGTGAATGTCCGGTTTATTATCAACAGTTGGCTTTATTATAACATTAGATTTATAACTATTTATAAAATGAGGTAGGTAACCGTTAATAATATGAATAATACACACAACTTTCAATTCCGGCCTGCGAACGGCGGACTCAAGCTAGTCAACACGGCATTGGTAGCATGAACCTTGCCGGGTCATAAAGGGACACAGCCATCATCCCGTTTCATGTGAAGCCTCGAGCTTGGTCTAACTGGAATGTAACTTTTTTTGTTAAATATGTAGTGGCGGAATAGGAGCAAGCGTTCCAGACGTGAAGGGCAAGTTTCGGCTGCTGAAGGAAACTTTGGCCACTGGTATCTGGGCAGATAGTGCTCATCAGCCTTGGTTGGCAATCTTTCTAAGAGAAGGAAAACTCCGAATACAAACCATCACTAGGAATGGGCGACCTAGTGTTCTTTTACAGTCCATAAATATAACCATGAAATATACAACTTACAATGATTACATACTGCATCGGCCGTCGCGCAGTATAAAAAGGGTCGCCTTATCTGCTGAGCCGCGCAGGATGGATAAGCGAAATCGGGCTACTGCAGGCACCTTCATCTCCGATTCTGCCTCCTTTCCTTCCTTTTCCACTTCTTAATCTAACAATAAAACTCTTTTAGATACTATGCATATGGTTGGTTTAGATCATAACACTGAGCCCAATACCAGGTTGCCAAATATCGAAAATGGTTCTTGTAGACGATCATTCATTAAACCTAGGTTAGGTTTTAACGTAGGCGCATTTAATGTGCGAACATTAAAACAACTCGGACAGCAAGAATCTCTTGCTCGTACGTTGGATAAATTAGAAATCGACATATGTTGTGTATCTGAAACCAGAATACAGGATCCTACGTGTATTACAGAACTAGTTGCACCATCCCTATCTACGCGTTATTGGCTTCAAACATCTGGTTCCACAGAGTCCTCTCAAGCCGGTAAATGGGGCGTTGGTATTGCCCTTAGCGCGCGAGCTGTAGCTTGCTTAATTGAATGGATCCCTTTAAATAGTCGATTGTGTGCGGCACGTTTAAATAAATCTACTAAAATTAAAGCAAAAACCGTTATCACCGTTGCCTCTTAGTTGTATCTGCATATGCTCTTACCGATTGCAGTACTGAAGAAAACAAGGACGCCTTTTACTCCGAATTAAGCTCCTTACTAAATAAAGCACGAAGTTCGGATATAATCCTGGTTATGGGTGACATGAATGCTCAAGTTGGTCGCTTAAGCAACACAAAATTTCATTTAGGTGGAAGATACACTCTAAGCTCGACTCGCAACGATAATGGTGAACGGCTTTTGGAAAGCTGCGCTGAACATAGACTATATTTAAGTAGTACAAATTTCAGACGTAGTGTTAAACGTTGTGCTACATGGTGTCCTCCAGCACCCGGACAACGGTGGACTCAAATAGATCATGTAGCAATTAGTTATAGATGGCGTGGTTGCATCCAGGATTGTCGCTCTTTTTGGAACACTTATGTCGACTCGGACCATACACTTATCCGTTGTAGATTTGCTCTAAAATTTTCGGGGGAAATAATTAAGAATAAGCCCCAAATTGATGTAGGCAAACTCGAACAACCGTCCATCCGACAAAACTATGAAAATATTCTGAAGGCTAATCTAACTGGTCTGAATAGCGAAAATCCGAATATACTTTGGTCCAAGATAAGTTTCACTATGCACAATGCAGGTACTACTGTATGTGGCATAGCAGGCCCCCGTAGAAATAATCATTGGCTCTCTGTAAAATCTATGGAGATACTCGAAATAAGGCGCCAAATTCCACCTGGCTCGATTCATAATAATACCCGTCGCAATATAAGACGCCAACTTAAGCGCAGTCTAAAAGGCGATCTCGAAAACTTTTGGAGCAGAAAGGCTGAAGAAATGGAAGTAGCTTTCGAGTCAGGTAACAGTCGCTGTTTGTTCCAACTTATACGCACAACAGGTCCGAGAAAGTTAAAAGTTAGCGAAACTATAAATGATAGTAACAACGAATTAATAACTGAAAAAATAAGTCATCTTGACAGGTGGGCTGAACACTTTAGAGATGAATTTTCTTGGCCACCCGCGTCAGTTCCGATTCCCGAAATCATGTCTGCATCAACAGTGGAATGTTATCCCGAAGAACCATCCGAGTTAGAAGTACGCGATGCAATTCTATCTCATAAGCGCCGCAAAGCCACAGGCTCCCGATGATTTACTTCCGGGATTGTTTAAGGATGGTGGCGATATAATTTCAGGAGCGTTGACCAAACATCCATAGTATATGGAATGAAGAAAATATACCACTTGATTGGAATGAGTCGACCATCATTCCCATCTTAAAAAAAGGCAATCGTAATTCGTGCGATAGCCATCGTGATATAAGTTTGACTCCGGTCGTATCTAGGTTATTTGCTTCGAATCACATACAAGAGAAGAACAGGCCGGATTCCGCGCAAGACGAGGTATGGATAATATTTTTACGTTAAGGCAAGTTCTTGAACAGAGTCATTCATATCACCGTCCCACAAAATTTGTTCATATTATGGAGCTCTCTAAAAAAATACTTCTGGTCGCGTTAATGTCTACAACGAATTAACGCATAACTTTACAACCGGCAGTTGTGTTCGTCAAGGTTGTCCACTTTTCCCCTTTTTGTTTAATTTTGTAATCGATGCTTTTATGAACAACACTCTCCCACACATTCAGGAAGCTGGAGTTGAAGTTCTCTCGGGCGATAAACTAGTCAGTCTTGACTATGCGGACGATATCATACTAATATTCGACAATCAGGATGCTGCCCAGGCCACCCTGAATTGATTAGCAGACGTTGTTCCGTCTTTCGGTATGAAATTCTTAATGTAAGATACTGTAACAGGATCACCCACCATTCACTCAAACTTTGCGACTGCAGGATGAATATCTATACATAGTCAACAGGTTTACATATCTTGTGAGCTCTATCAATAACATAGGCAATATTTCCGACGAGGTGAGAATACGGATCGCGAAAGCTAGACTAGCTGTTTCGAACCTTCGTCATTTATGGAGAAACGCGAATATTTCTCTTTGCCTTAAAGGACGTTTTTACAATACATCTGTACGCGCAGTTTCACTATACGCTAGTGAAACGAGGCCTCTTACAGGCATTCAATCATCGTTGTTTGAGAAGTATAGCACATGTTGGTTACCAACAACGAATAACTAAAGTTGACATCCGTAGACGTATTTTTTGAACTCAATATTTTGCGGTGTGTAAGCATTCAGGTTATCAATGCCGCGTTTTGCGTACGCGGGTAATAGCTGTACACGGGCAGTTACACAAAGATCCGATTTATCACAATTTCCAATTGAGTCAACCCGATCAAAGACAAAACAAAATTGGAAATTGTGATAAATCGGATCTTTGTGTAACTGCCCGTGTACAGCTATTAACCGCGTACGCAAAACGCGGCATTGATAATCCGTAGACGTATTTTTGGATCTGCCAATAAGTGCTCCTCGTTAGAAAAACAAATAAGGCCCCATCAACTTGATTGGCTCGGTCACGTTTTACGTATGCCCTCATTTTGGTTGCCCAGTAGAGCTCTGCTCTATCATCCAGCACCCTTTTGGCGTAAGATACAAGGTGGGCAGATTTTGATATGACAGAAACAGTTGAAATTACTTACATACAAATTGGGTAGTATAGGACCCACTCGTCTGCCAGGATGGGCTCCTCGTGCGCGATCTTGTTGCAAATGTCTAGTAGAATCAACTTCGTAACTTTCTTTTCTTAGTAGGGCAAAGTTAGCTGCGATGTTTGGTTTGTTTATGGCCTGATACAGTGTAATCCGCAAGGAAGCTGTATTGCTGATGTCGTCTTGCCCGAATGCTAACTTGGCCATAATGGTGTTGTGGCGAGGTTTAGTTTACCGCATTTCTGTGAGTTATCCAGATAAACTGACTCATATTAGATAGGTATTCCTTCTCTCTGTCTCTCACTTTCTCACGTAAATCTCACTAATAATTTGTCTAAAATATTATTTCTGCTTTCATTTATATACTTTTTTCACTCCTTATGGTTATATGGCAGTGAAACATTAGTCACTTTTGACTTTTGTATGGCTGGACATGAGGATGATGATGATGATGATGATGATGATGATGATGATATATATATATATATATATATATATATATATATATATATATATAATCATTTTGTTATTTGTCGCATTCTGGCTGTCGTAATTACTTGCTTCTAAATAAGATAACCGATTGAATATTGATTCAAACTTTGCTTCAGTCACTATATTATTTACTTCTCCAGGAATGAAAAGCTTTTTTCCAGAAGCGAGCGCCTCTTTTTGTGATTACTTATTTACAAACTTACTCTGAACCGGTGGTTTATTATGAAGTAAATGAATTTTCTTTTCAACAATTCCATGTCTAGAAGGAGTTTCCGTGTTTCGCACCTGGATTAATTGAAATTACCTGATCTGCGTTTTGACTAACGCAGCTTTCATTGTTCCAGTAATTTTCTTTTAGCAATATATTTCGGCCCATCTTACCGTAGGCCTTCATCAGTTGCATCTCACGAAACAAATGAAGCAAGTGTTTTATTTCCTCTAGTCATAATATTTATATACCTCAGACTGACCTTTCATTAGATATTCGCGTGTCACATGTGTGTGTGTGTGCATTTTTACAACCGATGTTTTCATCTAACTAATTTCGACAAGAGTGGCTGAATAATAATTTATCAATTGCATGCAATAACTATTCGTTTTTTTAACACACTCAATGTAAATGATAAATTATTATTCAGCCACTCTGGTCGAAATTAGTTAGATGAAAACAACGGTTATGAAAATGTACACACACACAAATATGTGACACGCGAATATCTAATGAAAGGTCAGTCTGAGGTATATAAATATTATGACTAGAGGAAATAAAACACTTGCTTCATTTGTTTCGTGAGATGCAACTGATGAAGGCCTACGGTAAGATGGGCCGAAATATCTTGCTAAAAGAAAATTACTGGAACAATGAAAGCTGCGTTAGTCAAAACGCAGATCAGGTAATTCCATGTCTAGTTTTAAGAACACCTCTAAGATAAAAGTAATGTAACTTAATTTTCGCAAGATTAAGAAGTTTATTCAAAATGTCGATAGATCACATATCTCTGCTCGGATATGGTTCAATTTCACGCCGGACCTTTCAGCAAAGGTAAAGGATAATCGATGAGGACATTCTCCTTTATAGGGTAAGCCTGAATTTGTTAGCATATTCACAGGTGAACTTCTGAAATATTAACTTTCGAAGCAGTCTATTAAAACACAGTGGTTCAGTTCCTTTGCTAATTTACATATCAGAATATTTGGAAAAGCTGTAGAATTTACTTTACTGTAAACCACTTGATCAGAAAAAGTTTGTTGCTTACTCCGTATTTCATATCTTGTAACAAATTGGTTTAAATAGTGCGCGATCTATATCCCAGTCTTCATGAACGAAGGGTAAAATCGAGAGTTCACATGTGTTTCGCGCGCATTTGAGACTTATCAGTGGATGCATGTACTACGCCCTTACCCACTATATTTGAACAATAAATGTAGGACAGGTAGTTTGTACATACTAATAAACGAATGCGTATTCAAGCAGTTATGGAGTAGGCTTCATATTAAATCCTCGGCATTGTGACGTTACAGGCTCGGCATATATAATGGAGTAGAATACGTAATAATGTCTCCTACTGATGTGCTGCCTGGTAGCAACAAACGCATGTTCATATAAGTTTAATTATTTGTTCATGCTTAATTTGGTATAACTTTCTGGCCCCACTTTAACTGATTTGTAATTAGTGGCGCAATTCCTTATAGACATTTAATATGTAATACATTAAGAATAACACGTATACACAGAGACACTTATACGCACGTAAATGAAAGATTTGAATGCCTGATTGAATGTTCTCGAAATAAGTCAAAATAAACAAGTACTTTGTTATTCGATGTCTTACCTTCCTTTTATATATATATTACTTTACTTTACTGCGGCTGACTCCTTTTGGAGGATAAGCCGGCTCCACATTTCATGGAGTTTCTTGGGAATTTGGTACAAGTGGTGTCCCCTCACCACTCGGCTTTTTGATCGAGGACGCACCTCTAGCCTTTGCACATCCAAGCGCAGTCTGCAAGGCAGCAGTAAGTTGCATGGTTGCCGGTGGCTGTTGAGAGCTCATTCGCCATTCGGAAGTACGGGGTACTGTCCAGGAGTCCATGTAATCCTGTGGCTGTTGAACCCTTTTGTGGCGGGGAACACACGCCGAGTCATGGTGCCGTCGTCGGGCTCATGTGGTATTTTATAGGAGATCCGATTGCCGGTCGGAAATCCACCACGCCCTGGTGACACCACCGCCATAGCCCCGTTAGCCCATGTACGATCGGCCATCGAGAACATGGTAGCCTAATACACAAATGCATATATATATATATATATATATATATATATATATATATATATATATATATATATATATATATATATATATGAATCTAAATACGACACATTTTAAGCCTATACATCTGAGCGTGCTTCCGTCAGTACATAAATGATTACACGGATGCATACATTCATATATATCGACTGAATATTTTATTGTGCGTTCAATTTTAGTTAAACATTTTTTCAAAGAAATTGCATTGATATACCGTGAAACGACTTAAGGCGGTTATTTACTACATGAATTTAATCGCAGAATTACCGTCAATTGCTCTTTCTGATGTGCTTCGATCTTCCATTGTCATAATCAGGCTCAAACGACAAACTGATGGGCGTGAATCAGACCATAATGGTTATAATTTTCGAAAAATCAGAAATAAGGATGTGTGATGCGATTTAAAAAAATAAAATGTGACTTATTTTAATCTCGTTCGCGAATTTGATTTAAAAGTTTATCACCAGACGTGCGATAAATGATCGCCTAATGGATTAACTAATCTAGGTGTGTCGAAAGTCGTAAAGAATTCATATTGGTTAAAATTAACCACGCACGAGGCAACAGACCGTGAGGACCGCCATCCTGATTTTCCATACCTTCTATATATGCATTTCTGTTTGATTTTCGCTAATCAGTTTGCCTGAGCGCCTTAGTTATGTACATTGAAGTTTGAAATGCATGGGTATCCGTGGCTGACAATAGTTTTGCCATATTTTGTTAGTACCACTTACTACTACTTAACTTTACTGCGACTGGCTCCTTTTAGAGGATAAGCCGGCTCCATTGATATCCCGGATTAAACCTCTCCATGCCGGGCGGTTGGCAGCCATTTCGGAACATAAAGAGGGCCAATGACGCTCCCAGTGACGCGGAGTTCCATGTCCGATTTGATTGTTGCAAGCCATGTCTTCAGTTGTCCACCTCGGCGGCGGCGCCAGTTTGCACATTGACCTGGGTTCATCACCTGCCGTACCATTTCGTCTTCGGGTTTGCGTAGTACGTGCCCGAACCATTGAAGTCGCGATGTTGGATCGAGACGGATAGTTGCTTGATGTCACCGCATTGGTGACGAACAGATGCGTTCGACACTCGGTCCATCCATTTTGTCTTTGTGATGTACCTAAGGCACCAATGGTCGAATACTTCGAGCTTTTTGGAGTCCTCAGAACGTAATGGCCAAGTCTCACAGCCATGCAGTAGCACAGGGCGAACAGTAGCCTGTGTAGACTCGGATTTTCGTTTTGAGGCTGATTTCACTTCTTCTCCAAAGTGAGTTCTTCAATTGTAAGAAAGCAAGTCTGGCACGGTCGATGCGTGTTCGGACTTCATTCTTTGCTTGACCAGTTGGAAGTATTTTTGAGCCAAAGGTACGTAAAATCGTCGACTGTTTCGATTGGGCTGTCGTACACTGTGAGCTGCTCATCAAATGAGAGATACACCGATGGCGAAGGCTTTCGTTTTGTCGGCATTGATTTCCAGACCAACGGCTGATGAAAACTGGGCCACTTCATCCAAAACGGCTTGCATGCTCCCAAAGCTGTCAGCAAGGAGAACAACATCGTCTGCGTAATCAACATCCGTCAGCCATAGGTTATTTGATACTTGAACGCCTCGGAACTCAGTTAGCGCGTTGCTCAGAATCAGTCAACCGCATAATTGAACAATATGGGTGACAGGGGACATCCTTGTCGAACCCCTGTGTGCAGACTGAATTCATCCGATTCTTCTCCGTAAACACGTACTCTGGCTTTGGTGGCTGCATAGTAGGCCGTTGATCAGATTGACGAGTTTTATGGGCATACCGTCGAGCAGCGTGATGTTCCATAGGGAGTCGCGATCAACAGAGTCAAAAAGCAGCTCGAAAGTCAATAGAAACAAGCGACGGTTGGTTGTTGAAATTCTTTGCGATGTTCCAAAAACTCGCCGTAATGTAAAGATCTGATCAACTACAGCCTTTGCCTGGGCGGAATCCACCCTGATTGGGACGGGTACGGACATGCCGCTCATTACAGAAGCGGTTCAATAGAATCGACGCCAACAGCTTGGATGCGGTGTTGAGAAGACTGATTCCACGGTAGTTTTCGCACCTTGATCTATCACCCTTTTTTGGGAAACGGTAGCAGGATTGACAGTTCCGAAGTCTGACGGGCATGCTTCTTGTTCCCAGATAGAAGAGAACAGTCGATGGATTGATGGCAGTAGTGCGCCTATACAGGCCTTGTAGATCTCTGCAGGAATTCCATCTTCACCGAGGGGATTTCTTGCTCTTCATGCGCTGGATGGTCGTAGCGATCTCAACCTCAGTTGGGGAAGAGCAGTCCACATCGTAGCTGGGTGTAGATGTTGCAGGTAGTTGCGGTGGGGAGCGGCCACTGTATGGTCGGTTCAATAACTGCGAAAAAAATGTTCAACCCATCTTACGATTTTGCCATTGACATCAGAAATCAAGTCTCCTGTTGCGCTGCGTAGAATTGTCTCTGCATTGCGCTTACCGGATGCTTTACGTATAAGACGGAAGAGACCCCCGAAATCACCGACGTTTGCAGCCGATTCCATGGCGGAAGCCATTTCATCCCAGTACTGCTTACGGTCAGCCCGAGCAGACCTCGTGGTTTCAAATCTCAGGTGGCGATAATTAGGCGCGTTATTCATCCGGGCATCTCTTGCTTTTTGTGACGCCCGCATCGTGCGTTCAGAGATCCAGTCTTTATGGTGACTTTTGATGGTTCCGAGCGTTTCAAGCGCAGCTTGCTGAGTAGAGTTTCAAGTTATTCCATTGATGCTCCACATTGGTTTTATCTACGGCATGAGTTCCACCGTCAGCGGCAGTCAACTTTGCAGTGATTGAGGCAGATAGCGCTGTACAACGGGATGGGTCCGTTAGGGCAACAACATTCAGGCGTTTCGTAGGTTGACGGCGCCGTCAGGGATTTGAGATGAAGCCTCAATTTGGCACGTACTAGAGTGTGGTCGGACCCTCCTCGGCTGCCAGTTTCAGCTCCTCGGTATGACCTGCAATCTTCGACAGAAGACATCCAACGCGACCGTACCAGAATGTAGTCGATCTGATTGGCTGTGTGACCATCGTCTGAATACCAGGTGAGCAAATGCTTCCGAGGGTGTTGGAAACGCGTATTGGTAACGCACATATGGTTGACTTCTGCAAAGCTGATAAGTCGTGCTCCGTTCTCATGCGCTCACCTAGACCAAATTTTCCCAGTATGTGTCTGGTGGATGAGTCAGAAAGGTCCTGTTCGTGCGTTCCAGTCACCAGCAACAAACAGTATGTCGCCTCTGGAAATTTCGTTGATGGTCTCTTGCAATTGGTCGTAGAACTCTTCTTTCACATCTGAATCAGCTGCGAGGGTTGGTGCGTAGACGGCTACGACTGTGATGTTAAAAGGTTTCCCTCTCAGTCGGACCGTTGCGATCCTCGTTGATACGGGATTCCAAGCCAGCATGGCTCTCTGCGCTGTAGGACCAAGTAAAATCGCTACACCGTGTTGTCCGGACCCGTCAACTGGTCCGCTGTGATGCATCAAGTATGTTGATTCTGCCGACGGTACTTTTATCTTCGTTGATCCCGTGCCGGGCAGTCGGACTTCGAGACAGGCATGCAACTTCAATCTGGTAGTCATATAAAGATTTAGCCGTGATTGCTTGGCTGCCGATATCAAGCAATGTTCGAACATTCCAACACCCAAAATAAATAGGTGTTTTCGCGCTGATAAAACCAGATAGCTTTTCACTTGACACCCTAGCCTCTCGGAGCACAGGGCGCGTCGCTTGCCGGGGGACGCCGTAGCATGAACGGTATTCATAGATTGTGACATTTTTCATGGAGTTTCTTGATAATTTGGTACAAGTGGTGTCCCCTCACCACTCGGCTTTTTGATCGAGGACGCACCTCTAGCCTTTGCACATCCAAGCGCAGTCTGCAAGGCAGCAGTAAATAGTATGGTTGCCGGTGGCTGTTGAGAGCTCATTCGCCATTCGGAAGTACGGGAGTCCATGTAATCCTGTGGCTGTTGTCCCCTTTTGTGGCGGGGAAGACACGCCGAGTCATGGTGCCGTCGTCGGGCTCATCGTAGTATTTTATAGGAGATCCGATTGCCGGTCGGAAAATCCACCACGCCCTGGTGACACCACCGCCATAGCCCCGTTAGCCCATGTACGATCGATCATCGAAACATGGTTGACACCGTCGTACCACGTTGAGGAGGGGATGGTCTTTACGACGGATATTTTGTTAGTGCTTAAATAAAACTGAATTAGTGTTTTTATTCTATCTGTTCAACTTTTAATGTTAATTTTTAGATGTCTTTCGAGCCCTATTTTTAGCTTGACTTATGAAGTATCCAAATTATTTACGTAATTGCCTCTTTTACTCACCCCTCAGGTTTGTTTTGCGTCTTTCAAACTGTACTAGATATAAATGAGAATTTTTTACTTGGAAATACTCTAGTTGAGAACTGCATCATAAAATGTTAGAATTTTGTGTACACATGTATTTGATGCACATCACTCTTCATTTTTCGTATTTTGGTGATGATCAAATGAGATAAACGTCATTGTGTGTAGCTGCTGTCAATTTTTCTGTACTTTACGACCAGTAAACAGTTTCAATATTTGTCAGACCGAAATTTTGCAAAACAACAGAACAGCTTGCTAAATTGAATTTTTCTTATTTAAAATTAAAATTAATTTCAATTGCCGTTTTATAAAAGGTGCTTCTATAGAGTTTTATATTTAAGATTTTTATCTTTGCATGTTTATGTTTGCTTTTCAAATCAATAACAGCCACCACTTGTGCGGCCGATATTAATAAACCCGGTGTCAATGTTGCCGCGGCAGTTTTGGTACCGCTTACGTTTCTGGCCATTATTGCAATTGTTGTTGGAGTGTGCTACTTCCAGCGTCGAAGAGGTGGCATTTACCAGATATTCAATTAATGATATCAAGTTGCCTTCGTTTCCTGAGGTGAGTTTCTTTTAGATATTCCATTATGTATCCCAATGACCCGAGATATAGATTTGGATAATAGTTTTAGAAGGTTTGATACCAAAAAATATAATTAACCAGACTTCTCCACTGGGTCCCTTTTACCGCTATATTAACGCAGAATCTTACCTTTTCAAGTGTTTCGTTTTTGGTGAGAAGGCTGAGGCCTGATTGAGTAAAACTTATCGTGACCGATTGTATGTGATTATGATATTACGGTCACTCTGGAATTGCTGCGTTATTCTAGCACACGGGCTGTGCAAGCTATCTTAATTTTTTTCTAAAAAGTTCATCTGAATGCACATTGTCTCCGTTTAATGTGATTGCAATGTTGCCCGTCAATAGGTAGTGCATACTACTTTTATTCCAAACTTAGCTTAGACTGTATCCATTTATAATTTTTGAAAATCTGGTGACTTTTCTATAAAAGTGTGTTTGATGAAAAGAGTATTCTATTCACAGATGTGTCTCACCGTGAAAATGTTTATGCGCATAGATCGCAAAACGATCTTTGATAAAGAATAAAATATAAATATGCCACTGCCTTTAGGGCATTTATATAAATCGAATAAGCTTCAGAAAAATAATCATTCTGCTATAATGCAGTTTACACATTGACCAAAACGCCATGTGGTATCCGTTTCGCAATACGTTCCAAACACATCATGGTTAGGCTGATAAATACAAATTATATTGCCATGAGAGTCAGCTGCAGTTAAGTTAAATTTCCATTGATATTGTAAACGCCCAGGCGGTAAATAAGTGCCGTGCGACGTTACTAAGTAGACCTAAAGGAAATCGAATAGCAAGTACTGTGGATGGCCCTTAACAGGACCAGAAAAGCATTCACCGGCATATGTCTTGAAAATTTATGCAAGTTTGCAGTGTGGTGGTGTCTAGAAGTCCTTCTAGACACCTTCTCTGTTCTCCAGCTCGTTGGCTGTTGTTAATTGTGTAGATGCACCGGAACAAGTAGAATTGTCGCAGCCGGGTATGGTAGTTACTGTTCGAATGCCTAAACTTGTCCTGTTGAAGATCGGCGGCAACATCGAGATGGCTGGCACACGTAGAAATCTTATTAATAGATCGAATACGTAAGACTGGATGTACAGCAACAAGAAGATTGACGTGACTGAAGGCTATGCGACAATATGACACTGTGTGGTAAACGAAAGACAGTCAAAACGAGATGGCAGCAATCACACGTTGTGAGCAGAGCAGAAAGTGTGTTGCATGGTAATTGCATCGTGCTAGTATAGAGGCCAAGTCGCACGAAATTGGTCAATGGTAATTTTGCGCGTCTTAATTGGTCCAACGTATGGAAATTTGAATTCGATTTTGACAATATGTCGACGAATTTATCTGAGCTGTTACGATATGTTTGATGATTTTGTGATCAATTTCACTACTTTAATCATAATATCAAGCGTCTAATACATTGGCGCCTTCCCAATTAAAATGTAACTTTCAAATATACCATCATAATATGTTTTACATTTAAATCCTATTGATAGAATAACATGCAGCTGTATCATTGTGGTTTCCTATACGTCGACTTATCTGCCGTTGCGCTAGCTATAGATTTAAAGATCAGCATATTTCTTAGTACCATTTCCATGGTTAAAAAGTGAAGGTAATTTTATCATGTACAAGAACCTAGGCAATCCTAAACAATTATTTGAATCAATTATTAAAAGGGGAACTTGATATAATCCCCTGACCCATTAAATAAATTAAGTATTGTATATTATAGATAAGGCAATTCATCCAGTAGACCGGTTTCGTCTTCATCACGTACTGGCCAGAATTTGCCTCGGATAGGGCTCAAACCTGGACTCGTGTTCTTCGAGATCTGGTGCTGTAACCCCTGAGCCACCCTGCCGCACACTACACAATTTTCAGTTATACACTAACTAATGTATCTCGGTTAGCCTTTTTTAGGTGGAATTCATATGACATCCGTTTACACCCAAAGTTCAAACTAACCATCTCCAATCCGTCATGATCGAATAGACACCACACTACATGGGGAAGTGCTATTTAAATGAACATTTATATAATTAAACGAACTTTGTTTGCGCTGGTGGCTAACTGAGAAACTTAATTTAGTATTTTAAATGAAAATTTTGTGCATTGTGCGCCAGGGTGGCTCAGTGGTTAAAGCACTAGATTCCGAAGCAGACTTTCCCAGGTTCGAGCCCTGTCTGCGGCAAATTCTGGCCAGTACGTGAGGAGTTCCCAATAAGGACGAAACCGGTCTACTGGATGAATTGCCTTTTCTATACTATACAATTCTTAATTTATACTGACAAAATGTAAGTACTTAATGGGTCAGGTGTTTATATCAAGTTCGCAACCTTGATTATAGTAAATGTTATCACCGCCCGCAAACCAATGTTCGTTTAATTATATAAATGTTCATTTCAATACCAGTTCCCTATCTAGTGTGGTGTCTGTTCAGTAATGACAGATTGGGGATGGTTATTTGGAACTTTGTCTAAATAGATGCTATATGAGCTCCACCTAAAAGAGAAAAAAATTAACCGACTTACTTTAGTATTAGCATATGACTGAAAATAGCTTGTAGTGTGCAGCAGGTTGGCTCAGTGGTTAGAGTACCAGATTCTGAAGCAGACGTATCCAGGTTCGAGCACTGTCCATCGCAAATGCTGACCAGTACGTTATGAGTTCCCATTAAGGACGAAACCGGTCTACTGGATGAGTTACCTTTTCTACAATATGCAATTCTTAGTTTATACTGAACAAATGGATGTACTTAATGGGTAAGGTATTTATATCAATTTCGCAGCCTTGATTATATTTAATGTTATCACCGCCCACGCAACCAATATTTGTTTAATTCTTTCCTATTTCTGACGAGAAAAGGAAGCAGTCTATCTGAACATCCCATTTACGGGGGATGCAGTTTCCTGAATAGCGCGAAAGAAAGTTGAAGCGGCATTAACATGCACATTTAATACAGCTAAACTACGAGTATTATTTCAGATAACACACTTGCCCTTACCAGCAAAATGAAGGAAACAGCCATTATTGCCGATATCAAATATTATTTACCAATATACATGCGCAAGTTGTCGATCAACTTACACAGGCCGATCGATCGAACGAGAGAACATTGCAGCTTAAATGCCTGTTTTAAATTAAATTGTGAATGTGCGTCTGCAATTGCGCAACACATCGTTGAAATTTCACGAAATTTCACAAGATTTAACGTTAAGATAATTACTAAATATTAATACATGGTGGATAGCCATATACGAATATTTATGGATAAACAGATCGCGGCCGGTTTTATGCAAACTGAAGAAACATGTTCAGGCATTGAGTTTCGACTGGAGTTGATGCACCCAATTGATTGGTTGTACGTTTATTTCACACTCTTCATGTTTACATTTTTCTATTTTGTTTGGCCTTTCAATTTATTTATAAAGAGGCGTTCACTTGTAGATACTTGATAAGAATATGCGATAAAAACGGTTCTTTTATCTTTTAACATTTAAAATTATCTGATCTGCGTTTTAACTAACGCAGCTTTCATTGTTCCAGTAATTTTCTTTTGTCAATATATTTCGGCCTAACTTACCGTAGGCCTTCATCAGTTGCATTTCACGAGACAAATGAAGCAAGCGCGTTATTTCCTCTCATCATAATATTGATACCTCAGACTGACCTTTCATTAGATATTCGCATGTCACGTGTGTGTGTGTGTGTGCATTTTTATAACCGTTGTTTTCATCTAACTAATTTAGACCAGAGTGGCTGAATAATAATTTATCAATTGCATGCAATAACTATTCGTTTTTTTATACACTCAATGTAAATGACGTAACTGAGATGGGGAGACCCATAATTCAGAAACACTCGTCATAAAAACATGCCATGAGTGATAAGACCAGAAGTCCGAACGACTAATGCACATGTTAATTTACAATTCAAACCACTAAGTTATACTCAAGATAGATAAGTTAATAACAGTTATTGGCGCACGCCACGCATGTGCATGTGTATGTGTATGCATAACTAAAAAACTTGGTTAAATTATTTTTGATACACATGTACGTACATCTAAATGAAACTGCAGTCAATAGACATTAATTTACCCTTTGCACGCGTCAGACAAATTATTACTTATAAATATTGTATTATTAGAATAATTTCAATAGGTAGGGTGGGGGTGCAAAACAGAAAATTAGGGTTGAAATCACTAATTGTTTTAAAATCAAACGAATAGTTAGAGATGAAATTTTGAAGACTATATTCATAATAATTGTTTATTCATTTCTTGAATAAAAGCCCACTAATTAGTCAATCTTAATCTGATGTTCTTAATCTTTTACTGGAGCTAGCTTCAGTTACCAATTCATGCAATCGCCTTTTCCTTCCATTAGCTAATGCAGTATTCCAAATCGGACCTAAAGATTTTTCAACAGCTGTTTCATTCATAATATTATCTCTAGATTTAATTTCTATAGATTCCCTAATCAATCTCGTCACCCTATTACGACTACATATTGCTATGCGTTTGCATTCCTCCCAGTCGATAGTATGCCCAGTCTCCACTACATGACGAGCAAGATCTGATTTAGCAATATGTCCATACTTACACGCAGTTTTATGTTCACCTCTTCTTACTTTGATTGGACGCATGGTCTCACCAACATACTTGAGACTACAATCATTGCATGGGATCTCATACACTCCTGAAGTGTCTAAGGGTTCAATCTTTTCTTTTTGGTTAGGGAGTATAGTGCCTAGTGTAAGGGGCTGTTTTAAAACGGTCCTTATATTGTATTTTAAAGCTATTGATTTCACTTTCCTACTTAATATAGAGTCCGGTAATACCATGACCTTCCGCTCTTCCTTCTCCTTATCCGCTTTTATGTATCTCAAACTAGGATTAAATTTCTTCACCACGTCCCTCATTGTTGCATCTATTAAATGAGGAGGGTAACCATTAGTCTTGAATATATCGCGTAGTCTACCTAATTCTAACTTCCTATGCTTTATATCTGTTAACTTGAGACTTCTTAATGTTAATGACTTTAAGATACCGAATTTCATACGATACGGGTGATTGGACTTGAAATTAAGAAGGATTCCTGAATAAGTATCCTTCCTATAAATATTTCCCCCCAATTTCTGACCATTTCTAATTAATTTGACATCCAATATGGTAATTCACCTGATGATTCCCTTTCTAAGGTAAATTGGAGTTCGCTCATTCGATTAGCTAAATTTAAGAAATTTACCAATTCATAAGCACCATTATTCTAGATCATTAATATATCATCCAAGAAACGTATGTACAATTTTGGTTTCAATGGGGTCTTATCCAAATAATGCATAAAGATTTTAGATATTGGGAACGACAAAGGTTGTCCCATAAGAACGCCTCCAATTTGTTTATAAAATTCCTTCCGAAATTTAAAATAAGTGGAGGACATTCAAATACACATCATCTCCATGATGTGTCCTAACGTCATTTTGCTTCCTTCTAATATTAATGGGTGATCAACTAGGAAACGTCTAAAACAATCCAGAGCCTCAGGTACCGGTATATTTGTGTTCATAAATACTACGTCTAAGCTTACTAATCTACCCTTTTCATCTAGTACACATTTATCAACAATTTCAACCAAATATGAATTAAGCAAGGTATGTTCTAAGAAATAGGAATATTTTCTTATTCTATGGCACAAAATTTTATATGTTGGGGAGTATTGGACATTCACTATAATTCTTAAAGGCTTATGTATTTTAACTAAACCATAAACTCCGGGTGCAACCTTATCTCTTTGAATGAGAGTGTTACCATGCGTCGAATCCAATTCTTCATTAGCAATCATATTATTGATTAATAATTTTACTTGCCCTTGTAACTTATCAGTAGGGTCTTGTTATTTTAGTGTATACTTCAGCATTACTTAACTGTTCTATTATTTTATTGTTATAATCAGATTGATTCATCAGAACTGTAGCTCCTCCTTTATCCGCCTTGAGACATATAACATTTGATACTAAATCCTTTCTGAGACGTTTAATTTCATAGTTAGACTTAAATTTATCCTCTTGGTGTGTTGAAACCATTGAGACAACTTCTAATTCAAATTTCACCCTATCATTATCCGAAAGAAGTTGTGCCGTTTTGACAGCCTCAGTAATTGAAGGAACTTCTTGGTTGCAAATCTGGATTAATTGAAATTACCTGATCTGCGTTTTGACTAACACAGCTTTCATTCTTCCAGTAATTTTCTTTTTGTAAAATATAGATGTTGCTTCATTTTTTTCGTGAAATGCAACTGGTGAAGACCTACGGTAAAGTAGGTCGAAATATTTTACAAAAAGAAAATTACTGGAACAATGAAAGCTGCGTTAGTCAAAACGCAGATCAGATAGCCTCAGTAATTAATTCATTTCTTAGAAATGGGATTCGTGCTTACTGGCCCCAAACCCATTTTGATGTTTCCAAAGCTTTAGTTTGTTTAGATGTTCTTGTCAAGGCCCAGTTTTCTGCTTAATTTACCGTCATACAATTATCTAATAATTTAAGTTAAATTAATTAATTTTTATAAAGTAGCAACAGTTTATGACACATTTTATAGCATCGGTAAGTTTTGTGTTTAGAATAGAAAGGTGCAATCAATGGAGCAACGGTTAATTACGCGGATAAGTACTATTTGTTGCAGAGAACTAATATATATGCAAGTATGTATTAGGTGTTGCGAACCTAGTAACAAATTGTGACCAGAAGCATGAGCGGAAAGTATAATCTCATGCACATTCGTTTCGTGCTTACTGGTGCTCATCAGTAGGAGCCGGTATTACGCCATTTAACCACTATAAATTTGGGTGAGGAATGTACCGTCCTATTATTCCACATTCCTCACTCAAATATATAGTGGTTAAAGGGCGTTATACCGGCTCCTACTGATGAGTCGCCTGTAAGCATGAAAAGAATGTGCACGACATAATAATTTCTGTTCATGCTGTCTTTGGTTTATCCTTCTGGTCACAACTGAACTAATTTGTTACTTGATTCGCAACACCTAATACATATTTGATTAAAATGATGTTGTGAAATTATTTAAATCATGATGTTTAGTAAAATATCAGTTAGAAAACTGTAATTTATGTCCAATCAGAATGCATATTTTTCAATTTTACAATCAATAAGTTAGTTATGGATTGATTTTATTTTCTGTTGCTGAGACTTTCAATTTCTGAAACGACGAGATTCTTAATTCTTGAATGTGTTTCGGCATCCTTTCGAAGCAAACTTTCTGGGGTCACTAAAATTATTAGAATTAACGTATTTAAGAATTAAACTAAGTAATATCATCAATTGAAATTGAATTCAAATATAAATTCCTAAATTTTGCAGAAACCGATCCGAAAACTGAGATTCAACCAACATAGCTACAATATAGCAACTGTCATATGTCAAGTCTAAAGATTTTCTGAGAATTAAAAGTTTAAAAACGACTTTCTGGTGAATTAAGCCTACAAAGTTGCAACCTAGACCGATCAAGTTTATGAAAAATATTCTAAACTAAAGTGTGCGCTTTATTCCAACGAAGTTTATTAAGTTTATTTCTTTTCATTTTAGGAATAGCATGTTATTCCACATTTTTTCACTGGGAGCTTCAGTCCTCCCGGTCGCCACATTTGACATTTATCTTCCTTAGTTTCATTCCATAGTTGGATGTTAATATCAATGGACGTGCATCCTATGCCCGTGCTGACGTTGAAAACTTTAATAAATCAATAGAATAATTCTCATTAAGATTCATTGCATAGTTGCATATCTTTAGCCTCCAATGCCATGAATGTGTTCCAAACATTTTCGAAATTTTCAAACCAGTTTTTAAGTAAATTGTTGCTCTTGATTGCGTAGAGCCATCATTATAGCTAATTTATCCACGATTTACTTCCGTGGTTTTTTGATTAGCACTCATACTTTGGCAATGGTCCGATTAATCCGTATTTCCAACTACACGCCATATTCGGCTGTGATGGCTAGATGCTGATTTGCCCCGTCACATTGTAGGCTTCTACACCATTCATACTAACCATTGGAAAATATTTTCAATAGTTAATACCAATGGTATAGAAGGCACTACGAATCCAAACTCGACGCGTACTTGGAAATGGGGATCAATCGGATCTTTACTGTGCTATGATTGCCCATCTACAAAACTCGAAATACAATATTGGATACGTTACTGACTATATATAAAAAGTTTATCATTGCGGATACTTTATCAGTAATATATATATATATATATATATATATATATATATATATATATATATATATATATATTCTTATAATTAGGAAAACAACACATAAATAACACAGTGGATAAAGGCCATTTATTTCGTGAATACTAAACATCTCTTATACAATCATACATATTTATACATTTTGGGTTTTCAATTGATTATGCTATTGGTAACAAAATGTATAAATATGGTATATAAAGATGTTTATATTCACGAAATAAATGCCTTTATCCACTATTATATTATATGTTGATTTCTAATTATAAGAATACTGTGTTAATTAAAACGGCATGGATATCATAAATATATATATATATATATATATATATATATATATATATATATATATATATATAATCACAATTTTAGTTTAAGTTGTAATTGAATTAATAAACAATCTTTGACTAGAAACTGACTGTTTCAATTTTTTTTTCAATTTTAGATTTGAACATACAACGGATTAGTCATTCGAATTGCCAAATATATTTTGATATAATACGATATTTTCTCAGTTGGAGGTGTTTGATTCGCTTCAAAATTTATGAGTATTTAAATATCTTTACCGTTTTTATTAAAGTTGCGATATATATAAACATATTGAAATCTTTTTGGAATATTATATTTTTTTGCGCCAAAAATTTAAGGTCATTATTTTAAGCTTTCCTGTAATATTTCGTTCGATTCACGGTTTTCCTATTCGTTTTAATTGTTCTTATATAACGTTTCCTTTCATAATGCGAAACGTTTGTAGTTTTATTTATGATTATTTTGTACGAACTATGATTCTCACCTCAAAGTCAGTTATAGGGCTTTAGATAAAAGATAGGTAAAATATTCTATAAGGTACATGAAAATAGTTTTTTGAACTTATTTCATTCATGCTGACTTTGAAATCCTTCTGATTCCATTTAGACTGAAAATGTAGCCTATGAGAAGTGTTCGAATGAGCATCATAACAAAAAACATAAAACATTCTCACCGCCTTTATTTAATATTGTCTGTTTTACTTTAAAATCTCGGTTGCACCAAATTAATCGAATAGCTCTATTAAAGAACGATTATCGCTCGCTTAATATCTACATCACTTCTCATTTCTCCAAATCCAAATATCTGATATTTTAACAAGACTTCATACAATGAAGTTACGACTAAATATACTGTCTATTATATATATAAAAAGACCGATGTGGAGGATTGTTTTAGGTATTTATTTAAGCGAGTAAATTTGAATAGGATCATAAAAAATAAGTTTGTAGAATTATTTTTTGTTACTAATATTGTGTTTAGCCGATTGCTTAACAACAAATGTGAAGATAATTTTGCTATTCTGCGTGACCGGTTTCAAATAAAGAAATTGGTTTTCTGCTAACCTCATTTGAATGGTTGTTACTTACACCATTACAAGCAGTGGTTTATTTGGATGTTTGTATTTTTGTTTCTGACTATTTTTGTAAATATAAATTGTTTATTTTTAATTGATCAGATTTTCTCACAAATTTCTCCATTTTTGGTAGCATGTATGGTGGGCCGTATATGTTTATTTATTATTTCTACTTACACTCCATTTTATTAACCATGCGTCATGTACTCTTTTATCACGGTTAGCGGAAAACGTTGATAATAAATTAAAGTGTGATTTGTTTAGAGATAATTGTAATTTATTGTAAAAGGTGTTTAACTTTTTTCAAAGTTGTTACTTTCTTAGTCTTCCGATTAATCCGTGTTGTGCTTCCTGTCCAGTAGGAGATTACCTAAATGAACAATCAATGTAAAGTAGCTTACCCGGAATTTCATTCCTAATAACACTGCTCTCATATCTGACGGCAGTCCACGCCTTGTCAATGACATGCTTAATCCTACCGAAGTGATCTGTCACAGATCTCGCTTCCAAATTTACTAATCATTTTTAAATAAGAATATTTATTTTAAGAATTAATTTTTGTACAAAATTTAAATTCTGTGTTAAATCTGGCTTTTCTACTTGGCTTGCGTAAATTTATGACATGTTTGAGGAATTGTTTTTGTTCTAAACTCGTAAAGATGTTTATGTAAACGTGGAATTTAGTGTAGTCTGCCTTTACTTGGAGGATTTTTTGCAGTAAACTGTAGTGCACAAATATTAGAAGACAAAATAATGGTATATGAATTTTTAGGAATTCTGTTTTAATTCTGTTAATTTACTTATTTACGGACTATAAAAAGCCGCCCAAAATCAAATGAAATTGCCAGATTTTTGTGCTTTATCGCTTTCAGGATTCAACTAGTAGAGATATTGTTACGCCCGTCGATGTATACGCAGATTTGGAAATCTACTTTTGTGTGATGTTTGAGCCTATCTATGATGAAATTTAAAAAAAAATTTTTGCTCTGTTATATGGTTATTATTATTAAATTTTTTGTTAAGTTCGGTTTGAATTTTGCTATTGTTAAGTTATTTCACCATTTTTTGTTAAATATAAATGTTTGCCTTTTTAATAATCGATGGCTTTAATATTTAAAAATCGATTTCGATGGGATATCAATGGAATGTATTTATTTGCCTTTCATTAGAGAAACTTGATTTTAAAATTCCATTGAAAAAAACATCAACCAAAGAACCCATTCACCATATAAACATATTTGTCGAGCATTGTATAGTATAGAAAAGGCAATTCATCAAGTAGACCGGTTTCGTCCTTATTGGGAACTCATCACATACTGGCCAGAATTTCACAGAGGGTAATTTGTATAGTTAAAGACTAACGTGCAACTCATTTTGTAAGAACAAAATTGGTATGTGCCCCGGCAAGCGTGAATTCAATCGTCTAATTCATGTCTATGGATGAGTTTTTATGGGTACCATTTGAATTAAATATAAAGTTAGATGCCGATTGTAGTGGAGTGTTATCTTTTATTCTGAATGGAGAAAGTTTGGTGTAAAATTTTATCGAAATTACGTAACGTGAACGCCAAATAGAACCCAGTGCTTCATTGTCTCTTCACATTTGCATAGAAAGTGAGTATACACAACGACCTTCACTTTCAAATAAAGGTTACATGTGTGAATGCGCTCTCCTAATTCGAAGCTAATGCAGTAAAAATGGACGTTGAGCAGAACTGTGCGATAAACTGTTTGTTCATGCAATGACATTATACTGGGCTATATAAGCCCGATTTACAACTACACTTAAGTGTACCTATATGCAAATTCTGAGCATATATTTTTGTTTACCCTTTTTTTGAAACAAATGTATTTTGTTCTAAATATAATGAAAAGCAGTTGGTAAGATGGAACGAAATCGCTGTTGTACAGCTATTAACGTGGACAAAAAAATTTATATCGGTTAATAAATCGTTGGTGTATTTGAAGTTTAACTATCCTGCGAAAGTTGTTAAATGTGATAACATTTCGAATCTGAGGCGTAAATTAGCTAGTGAAATAGAATTAAGTTTCTTAAAGAACAATGAATAGTTCAGTATTCCCACGTTCTGTTACAAAGCTTAAATTTTGGGCTTGACTAATAGCAGAAAAAACTACGAAAATTTACAGCGCAAAATTTGTGTACATTGACACCACATCTAAACTCACCAATCTATCGTTTTCATGTAGCTCACATTTATCGACAATCTCAACCAAATGGTATGAATTCATAAGAAGTACGAATATTTCTTTACTCTATGGCATAGAAACTTAGACATTTTATATGTTGGAGAGTGTTGGACATTAACAATAATTCTCAAAGGGTTGTCTCGTTTATTAATCTTTACTAAACCGTACATTCTAGGAGCGACTGTATCTCTTTGTATGAGAGCGTTACCATGCGCTTGATCTAATTCTCCTTCAGTAATCATGTTATTGATCAATAGTTTAACTTCTCCTTGTAGTTTATCAGTAGGATCTTTATTAATTTTAGTGTATACCTCTATATTGTCTAGTTGTTCATACATTTTAGCATTATAGTAAGATTGACTCATTAGAACCGTCGCTCCTCCTTTGTCTGCTTTCAAGCATAACACATATCTCATTAAGATTTATTTTAGAAAGGTTTACCGCTCGATTAGTTACAGCAGGAAACGTCTTAGCTATGGTCTGTCTATAGATGCCCAAATTTCCTAATTTTTTATCATGCCTGACCTGAACCTCTTTTATCTCTCTATTACGTGCGCCATCAGTAAAATCCTCTATACATTTAAAGTCATCCACGTGCAAAAAGGAAAGTAACAAAGATCTTATTTTATTTTTCTCTCTTATTAGTTCGTATTTGCGTTTTTCTAAATCGCTAATCAATGTATTCATTATGTTCAAAGTCAGTTCATGTTTAAGAGATCTACCTTTATCATTTAAATAAAATGGCAATTTAAATTATTTTAAATTAGGAATTACGCAATGTTTTAAACATATTGTAATGAAACGAATATTTAATGAGAATCAGCTAGAAATGCTTAACCGTTGTCTGAATACAGCTATCCATATTGAGAAATCACCAAAAAATGAGATAATTACTGAGGCTGTTAAAACAGCACAATTCCTCTCAGACAAAGATAAGGTTATGTTTGAAATAGACGTAGCCGCAGCTGTGCTAACGTGCGAAAATGCAAAATATAAACCAAATTATGCAGTAAAAAGTCTCAGAAAAGAACTAATAGCAAACAGTGTGATATGCTTGAAAGCAGACAAAGGAGGAGCGACGGTTCTAATGAGTCAATCTTACTATAATGCTAAAATGTATGAACAACTAGACAATATAGAGGTATACACTAAAATTAATAAAGATCCTACTGATAAACTACAAGGAGAAGTTAAATTATTGATCAATAACATGATTACTGAAGGAGAATTAGATCAAGCGCATGGTAACGCTCTCATACAAAGAGATACAGTCGCTCCTAGAGTGTACGGTTTAGTAAAGATACATAAACCAGGCAACCCTTTGAGAATTATTGTTAATGTCCAACACTCTCCAACATATAAAATGTCTAAGTTTCTATGCCATAGAATAAAGAAATATTCGTACTTCTTAGACCATACTTTGATGAATTCATACCATTTGGTTGAGATTGTCGATAAATGTGAGCTATATGAAAACGATAGATTGGTGAGTTAAGATGTGGTGTCAATGTACACCAATATACCAGTACCCAAAGCACTAGATTATTTTCAGCGTTTCCTGGTTGATCATCCAGTAATATTAGAAGGAAGTAAAATGACGATGAGACATGTCATGGAAATGATGGACTTATGTATGTCCTCCACTTATTTTAAATTTATGAATGAATTTTATAAACAGATTAGAGGTGTTCCAATGGGACAACCACTGTCAGTTCCGATAGCTAATATCTTCATGCATTACATGGAGAAGACCCTCTTAGATATAACGCCCCTTAATCCTAAATTGTATGTAAGATATTTGGATGATATATTAGTTATTTGGAATCACGGGGAAGATCAACTGATAAATTTCTTAAATATAGCAAATCAGGTGAGCGAGCTGAAATTTACTATTGAAAATGAATCATGTGGTGAATTACCATTTCTGGATGTCAAGTTAATTAGAAATGGTACAAAACTAGAACGGGATGTCTATAGGAAGGATACTTACTCAGGTATCCTTCTTAATTTCAATTCAAATCACCCATATAGAATGAAAATCGGTATCTTAAAATCGATGATAATAAGAAGCTTAAGATTAACAGATAAAAAGCATAGGGAGATTGAATTAGGTAGACTGCGAGAAATATTCAGTGCTAATGGGTATCCTCTAAAGTTAATTGAAGCCACTATAATGAGCATTATAAGTAAATTTAATCATGACTGGAAGTACGTGAAATCAAATAAAACAAAAGATGATCGGAGGGTAATGGTAATACCTGATTCTAAACTAAGTAGGAAAATCAAAATGATAGCATCCAAATACAATATACGTACTATTTTAAAACAGACCGTTACCCTAGGTATTAAACTGCCCAACCAAAAGGAGAAAATAGAACAATTAGACACATCAGGAGTATATGAAATTCCATGTAACGACTGTAACTTGATGTATGTAGGTGAAACCATGCGTCCAATTAGGGTAAGAAGAGGGGAACATAAAACCGCATGCAAGTATGGCCATGTTAATAGATCGGATCTTGCACGCCATACAGTAGAGACAGGACATTCAATTAATTGGGATGGGTGTAGACGTATATCAATTTGTGGCCGTAATAGATCGACTAGATTGATTAGAGAATCCATAGAAATTAAATCGAGAAATGATATCATGAATGAAACAGCCGTAGAAAAATCACTAGGTCCTATTTGGAATACAGTATTAAATAATGGTAGGAAACGAAGATTGCACGAATCTGAATCAGAAACTCGCTCAAGTAAAAGAATAAGAACACTGGATTGATATTAACTTCTAGAGGTGGAGGGTGAGTAATTCAATATCTTATAATTTATTATCTGATTGTCTTATATTTCATCCTTGTTTACTTGTTATCTTATTTATCTATTATCTTACGTTCTGTTGTTAGTGTAGCGCCTTTAACAAACATTTATCTATACATGATGGCAAGGTTTATTTTAATTTTATTTATTGTTCTTTTTTTTAAAAAAAGCCAAATTTTCTTTGCACTATTACTAGTATCTTCTTTATCAGGCAATTTTTAATTTCTTTTACGTACCGTTTAATTTAACTTTCTACCCTATTGAAACACTTTATCCGTTTCTAATTTAATTTTGCTACCTACTAATTATTTACTCTATTCATAGTATCTTGCCCCCTCCTCACCGAAATGCCACTCGTAATTACTTCATTTATAAAAGTAAGTGTAAAATAGGTCTGACGTGTGCAGTTAGGAAATGACAGTTATCATTTTAGTTTTACTTGTATGACCGTTACACGTGCCTGTAATTACATGTAACAGATTAGCTCTCAGTTTTAAGTAAACGCTCACGCACATACACACAAACACGCCTATCCAGTGAATAGTCAGATGTTGCCAAATCGCTGTAATTTCACTGGGATGAGTGTACACGTGCATTAACTGATTACTCCTCAATCCCAAATAAACGAGAACACATACACACAGTCATGACGTACGCTTATCTAAATCAAGTTTGCGAGCTTGAAGTAAACACCAAACCCATTGTATTTAACCAGTCTTCGAACAACATAACAAAACTACCGCTAGCCGTAACGCACTGACGCGTTTCGACCTTCCATGATCGTCATCAGAGTACGACGGCAAACTGACTGTCGAGGATCAAACCGCATTGAATATATATTGAAATCAAATTTAGATATACGGCTCTCACCTCTAGCAGTCTTGCATACATTGAACTTGACTGGAAATGTATTGTCTATGTATGTATATGTGGTGAAAGCTGCAAAAAATTGATGTTCGTGACTGCATACAAATTGTGCAGCCAAAATTTCCAGTCAAGTTCAATGTATGCAAGACTGATAGGGGTGAGAGCTGTATACCTAAATTTGATTTCAATATATATTCAATGCGGTTTGATCCTCGATAGTCAGTTTGCCGTCGTACCTTGATGATGATCATGGAAGGTCGAAACGCGTCAGTGCGTTGCGGCTGGCGGTAGTTTTGTTATGTTGTTCGACGACTGGTTAAATACAATGGGTTTGGTGTTTACTTCAAGCTCGCAAACTTGATTTAAAGAATTGTTACCACCACCCGCGCAATCAATTACTGTTAAATTGTATTGCCTATATATGTATATGTGGCGAAAGCTGCAAACAGTTAATGTTCGTGACTGCATAGAAATTGTGCAGCCGACATTTCCAATCAAGTTCAATGTATGCAAGACTGCTAGAGGTGAGAGCCGCATATCTAAATTTGATTTCCATATATATTCAATGCGGTTTGATCCTCGATAGTCAGTTTGCCGTCGTACTCTGATGATGATCATGGAAGGTCGAAACGCGTCAGTGCGTTGCGGCTGGCGGTAGTTTTGTTATGTTGTTCGATGACTGGTTAAATACAATGGGATTGGTGTTTACTTCAAGCTCGCAAACTTGATTTAAAGAATTGTTACCACCACCCGCGCAATCAATTATTGTTAAATTGTATTGCCTATATATGTATATGTGGCGAAAGCTGCAAACAGTTAATGTTCGTGACTGCATAGAAATTGTGCAGCCGACATTTCCAGTCAAGTTCAATGTATGCAAGACTGCTAGAGGTGAGAGCCGCATATCTAAATTTGATTTCCATATATATTCAATGCGGTTTGATCCTCGATAGTCAGTTTGCCGTCGTACTCTGATGATGATCATGGAAGGTCGAAACGCGTCAGTGCGTTGCGGCTGGCGGTAGTTTTGTTATGTTGTTCGACGACTGGTTAAATACAATGGGATTGGTGTTTACTTCAAGCTCGCAAA